>CAJNIZ010018914.1:0-23379 GCA_905231905.1 Symbiodinium pilosum
TTCCAATGCAAGTGCTGCTAACAGACCCAAAAAGCCTGAAACATGAAATCCAAGGACCCTTAGGGATATGAGCCATACCCTAAGGCTCCATGTAGGTACTATTTATAGGGTTTAGGGCCCAATGTAAGTATTATTTATAGGGTTAGAGCCTCAGGGATAGTCTAAACTCCTGGTATCCCACTTAAGAATGGGGAATCAAATGGAAAAGAACATGGAAAATGAAATGGAAACTGGGATTATATCTGGGATTATATCGGGGATTATAGGGGTTATAGTCTGAACTCCTAGTATTCCCCTTGATACCCCCTAGAGTAGTCCCCTATATAACCCCCTTTAGGGAGTTTAGACTATAGCTTATATGACAGATCTGCCGCTTGTGACGAGTAGAAGATCATAGTGTTTGCATCGCATGCCGGTACCTTTGCAATCCACGCAGGGCAGCGAGAAACAGCAATGATACTCGCAGAAACCCTAAGCTCTGACAAGGAACAAGGCCTTATGACCCTACACCCAAAACCCCTCAATCCTAAACCCGAACCCCTAAACCCTAAACCCAATAGAATCCAGGAGTGCAGTCTGGTGGTCACGGGTTTTGGGCGCAAAGCGTTGGATTTAGGGGGTGTAGGGATTTGAGTTTAGGGTTGCAAAGGTGTTTAAAGCGCACCCTATAGTGTTCTGAGGAGCTGTTGAAGGACAGAAGGCTGCATTCCTGGTTTAATTTACCCGGGGAAGTCCTGGTAAGATCCCTTACCCTCCATGAAGGGATCCTGAAACGGTGGTCTCAACACAAACGGGGGTTCCCGAAAAATAGGGGTACTATTCTGGAGGTCCCTATAACAAGGACCATATATTTTCGGGTCTAAATTGGGGTCCCCTATTTGGGAAACTACCAAATTAATTGCAGGACCCGAGGAACTAGTCCCTGCATACTGATCTTGAATACCCCGCCACCTCTGATATTGTGTAAATATTCACCACAAGAAATCTTAAAATATGGGGTTGGGGGAACATATTAATTGCAAGAAGGAGGGTGGGGGCGGGAAAGAATAGTATGCATGGAATGTTGAAAATTCCGCATCGATCGCTTTTAGCTTGGCGGAGAATAAGAGCTCAAAAAGAACCCCCAATCCCCGTATGTCCTCATAGGACCTGCAAACAATATCTGTTTCCTTATGTAGCTAACGCGCATGGCTCCTTAGTAGGGAACCTATTAGAAACTATACTAAACAACGGCCAAGAAAACCCCTGTGTCCACCCTTCATGGTCCCGTGGTAAGATTACTATCGCCACTACATATACAACCCCAAACCCTACACCCAAAATGCTAACCCCTACACCCTATGTGAGTTAGTCTAAACTCCTGGTATCCCCCTTTATAACCCCTATAATAGTCCCCTATATATATAATCCCATATATTATCCGCCCTTTGAAGAGTTTAGACTGTAGCTCATGTGTTCCCGACCATAAACCCTAAAACCTAAACCCTAAACCTGTATTTCCGACACATTCCTAGGGTCCCTAGGAGCTCGCATCTGTGCCTGCTCTACCCTGGAGAAGCCCGCAGCCAGAACGATGCAAATAGCTCCCTCGTAGAGCCTGGCTCTTACAATTATGGAGGGTTTAGGGATTCTAGGGTTGTTGGTTAATTAAGGGTTTAGGGCTCTAAGCCTATGAGGGGAGGATCACAAGGATATTTAGGAACTAGGGAGGAAGGTGTTTGGGGGTCGAAGTATATCAAGCATACCTACATTGGGATCTACAAATATTACTCATTTAGGGAACTTCGCAAATGTATCAGCCTTGGAAACGGAAAGCTAGGCCCTAAAATCCACGTATTCAATATTGAATACCGAAAACCTGAACCAAGAACTCTGTAAACTCTACCTGTGGCTCCAATAACCTACAGTTTAGTAGTAAGTACCCCTTAATTAGTAGGTAGATCCCATAAAACTGTAGGTTATTGGGGTGACAGGTACCTCAAACCCTAAACCGCTCTAGACCGAGCTTCGAGCCTTTGACGCGCGAAACCCTGAACCTGAAACTGAGAGCCACTCACGAACCATCATGGAATCTGTAACCCAGAGGGTCCATGTACTCAATAATTAGGTACTTGGGATTTGGGTAATAGTGTTTTTGGTATAGGTTTTGGGTAAGTATATGATTATTAGATACTTGGACTCTTTGGGTAACATCAATTCGAAGGAACTGCGCTATTCATTGGGGCACTTTTGGGGGCTCAATGTTAGTTTGGGAGTAGTTTAACACTGTACCCTAAACCCTGAACCTGAAACCGTTTCCCATCGAAGGTCTCCCAGCTTGGTTGCGGGTCGCGTTTTACCTACTCTTGGGTCCAGACTAATATGCTGCCATGGATCCTTGATCCTGCATCCTAGAAATCCCTATGCTACATATTCTTTTATAACCCCTGTAGCCCTATAACTATAAAGTATATTACATGTCCATATAAATCCCTAAGCCCTAAACCCTCAATCACTGAACCCTAAACCCTAAACCCAAAGCCCTAAACCAACCAACCAACCTCAACCCTCAGGGACCCTGACTAAAGCCGTCAGGGAGAACTCACGAGCCAGCCTGTTCACCATGGCCCCATCGCCCATCTCCTGGGGCCGACTCTGCATAGGTTTAGCGTTGAGGATTTAGGACTTAGGGTGTAGAGTGTAGGGTTGAGGGTTTAGGATTTACGGTTTAGGATTTCGCGTTTAGGGTTTATGGTTTACAGGATTTAGGATTTAGGGTTCAGGGTCTAGAGTTTCAGCGCTTCAGAGTGCAGGGTTTAGGCTTTTTGAGTTTAAGCTTTTAGGGTTTGAATGGACCTCAAAGGAAGGTACACTCGTGGCCCCAAACCCACAATTTGAGTTCAGCTCTGCTTTTGGGTTTTGCCTAAGCCTTTTACGCAGAAGCCTATCGTCAGAACCCTCACCCATAACCCTAAACACAAACCCTAAACCCTGAACGCTAAACCTTAAATCCCTAAACACTACCTGGACCCTGGATGTCCTGCCTTTTTGGGGCGTAATGTCCCATAAATTTGTAAGGTATACCCCACAAAAGGGACATACAGGGTCCAGGTAAACCCTATAAATCCCGAACCCTACACCCTAAACCCTAAAACCCTGAACCCCTAAACCCCTGAACCCCTGAACCCCTCAACCCTAAACCCTAAACCCCTAAACCCTAATCCCTCCACCCTAAACCCTAAACACGAAATCCCTAAACCCCAAACTCTAAGCCCAGTAAAAGCCATAAAGAGGAACGACCTTGGTCTGCATTCGCGCAGTTTCTCCCGAATTTGGAGGCCTGGGCAGCTTTGGGGGCTTAGCATTTAAGGGTTTAGGGGTTTAGGTTGTTTTAAGGGTTTTAGGGTTTTTGGGTTTAAGGGTTTTTGAGTTTAGGGGTTTAGGGTTTAAGGGGGTAAGGGGGTTTAGGGTTTAAGGGTCTCGGGCTGAAGGTTAAGGGGTTTAGGGTTTAAGGATTGAGGACCCTAAACGCTAAACCGTGTTAGGGCGTTACTTTCCGGTACCTCTCTGGGTTCAGGGTTCAGGGTTGCTTACTATCGGGCCGTTGCTGCTAGGCCGCTCTAAGGACTTCCTAGCGATCTATAGGGTTGAGTTTAGGATATATCGTAGGATTTTAGCTTTAGGAATTAGGGATCAAGGCCTATCCTGTTGGATGTTGGTTTACTACTGGCTTTGGCCTATAAACTACTTGCAGAAGGCGAGTATAGGGAGCTGATAAAGGCATGTAGCACATCATCTAACTCTCGTTTCCCTGAAAGTAGGGCGTAACAGGGTTTAGGGCTTGGGGTGTTGCATTTGAGGGAAAGCCATGACTATGTCAATCCTGATTGCCTTTAGTATACCTGCGGCCAACCCTAAACCTCCAAGGAGAACGCCTAATACAAGTTGAATAATCCTACCAGACGCTTACTCCAAGCGCATAAACTGCACAGTCCCGAACTGAAATCCAACAGCCCCCGAATTCTGCACACATTGTACAATGTCTGAAAGCTAAGGTTTAGCCCTACAAACACCAAACCCAAACCCGAAAACTGAAAGTCCAAAAGACTGAAAGCTATACTCCAGAACTTACACCCCAAATCGTAAACCTTTGGCCACAGTCCCTGAACCCCTACCTGAACCCCAAAAGTATGTAAAGTAATAGCCCTAAACCCATAACAATAGCCATAGAGGCCATTATTTTACATACTTTTGGGGTCCAGGTAATCCTAAATCCTCATCTCTACACTAAAAAAAGTGGCTTCACATTGGAGAGCCCAAATTCTGAGCCCAATATGCAATAATCATAATCATCAGTGCGCCCTAAAGAGGACCCTTGTTGGGGTCAAAAATCTCTGCATCACTAGGCCCCTTCACCCTAGACCAAATATCCCCAAACCCCAAATCCTCTAAACCCCAAACCCTCCCCAAACCCTAAACCCTAAACCCTAAACCGCGTAACCTTCCATGAGCCCGAAACATGAAACCTTAATCCATTTCAAGGAAACCGCCTACTTGCAGGGTCAGGGGGACTTAGTAAGCAGTAGGTTAATAACCCCTGGAACTCAAATAGTAACCTCAGCTATTCCCACTATTAACCCACTTACTAGGTCCCCCTGACCCTAAACCCTTAACCTTAAACAAGGGTTATGGGGGTTATTAACTTATTAACCTACTTACTGCGTCCCCCTGACCCTCCAAGTATTCCCTAGAACCCGAACAACAGCAGCCGTGTGGCATGGCGCTAGAGCTTTGAAGCCAAAGTGTGGCGATGGGGAATCAATAAGGCGACTCTTAGCTTTCCAGGGGCTTAGGGCTTAAGGTTTGTTGAGTAGGGTTTAGGGATTAGGGTTTAGGGTTTAAACATTAGGGTTTAGGGATTAGGGTTGACGGTTTGGGTGTGCGGTGGTGCCTATACAAAACGGACCTTAAGGTCTTTGGGGCTAGCTAGGGGGTGGGCCAACCTTAAGAACATCTGATCTAGAGATGGTATAGGGCAGTTGCAGGTGCAAATGACTGGTGTGCGTACTGGAGTGCAGTCAAGCGTTTAGGGTTCAGGGATTTTCGTGGCCCAGGGACAGAACTGTCGCGTTTCGTATTGATTCTGATTCAAGACCTGTGCTAAAAGCACGATATGTTGGGGTGGTCGCCGCTGACAGCTAGGCATATGCCCAAAACTATGATCATGAGAAGATCAAAACTGAAGCTTGAGCAGACCATGACGAATCATTGCCTCAGGTTTATAAGTGAATAAGAGAATGGATGCCTGTAGTAGTTCCGGGTTTAGTGCTTTCAGCTTAGAACTTTGGGTTTAAGGGCTTAGGGGTTTAGTTTAGGGAGTCAGGGAGTGGATCAGTTCCCTGACCCGACTACGCGCCAGGGAGATCAAGGGTCCCTTTAGGCTTAGGGTTTAGGGTTTACAAGGCTAGGTTGGTAGTTCTGGAAATCATACGACCCTGCGTTGCTGCTAATGAACTTAAACCAGGTTGCTGTGGCAATGTGAAACCCTATTATTTACTACATTCCTTGGGTCAATCTCCCCAGCCAGTAATGGGTACCACAAGGGACGATTGTAGGTATATCAAGGCCCTATGACTTCCATATCTAAAGCCCAAAAGACTGTAGGGGGCATTGACCTAATATATAAGCTAGAGTCTAAACTCCTAGTATCCCCCTTAATAAGCCCTCTGGTAGTCCCCTATATAATCCCCTGCATAACCCCCTGTAAGGAATTAAGACCCTAAACCCTAAACCCCAAAACCCAAAACCCAAACCCTAAACCCTAAACCACTATAGCTCACATTCCCTGGAAGTCATAGAACCCAGGGTTGCTCTTCAGGAACTTTGAATATTTTACGGTAATAAGGAACTTAAACAAAGTTACTGTAAGAAGGAAGCCTCATTGTTTACTATATCCTCATATTCTGGAAACTTGAGACCTAAACCCCAAATCCTAAACCTTGTACCGCATGTACTTTGGGTTTAGGGTTTAGGGGCCCATATTATGGTAACTTAGTTTAAGTTCCTTAAAAGCAACCCACAACCTTTTTTTTTAACTGGGGCTTCTGGCAATCTAGGTCCTCCAAGGTCGGTGGGCTTAGGCTTCGTGCTAGGGCCGTAGCAAACCCTAGGCTTTGCCAGCCAGAGCCTACATGAGCTAAACTCCTGGGGTTTAGGGATTAGGGTTTGGGGTTTAGGTTTGCACCCCCCGCCCCTAATAGGGTTTGGGACTTAAGGCTTCGGGTTTAGGGTCTAAACTCCGAATATCCCCTTTAGTACTCCCCTACATATAATCCTCTATGTTACCCCCCTTTGAGGTGTTTAGACTATAGCTCACATAACCATACTGGGGCCAAGTAGTCCGTTGCGCATGGCGAGTTAACTGCCCAAGCCCTAAACCCAATACCTAAGCCGGTATGGGAGGTTGTCAAATCTATGGTCCCCTTTGGGGGTGCGGGTACCTGACTTTTTTCAGGGGCACGTTGCTACAATGGAGGCACCCCAAGAGCAGCATTCTGGACAACTCCCCAAACGTGATCCACAAACAGGAGCCGTAATACAGAACCCAATATACTATACTCATTATGGTGGGAACTCGTTTAAAAGTAACGCATAGTTTTTGAAAAGCAGCCATGGCAATGGACTTCCATGGCTTTCACAGTCTAAACCCGAAACCCCAAAGCCTCTAAACCCCTTCAACTCCAAACCCTCTAAACCCAATGCCACCCAAACCCTCAACCCTAAAACGGCCACAGCCTTCTCGGGCTTTCATGAACTGTTGCGTGGACTTTAAGGTAATTGCAGAACTTCGAGTCTTTGGATCCATGGACTCCTCTAACGGGAACTACTAGCAGGCAGTTTGACAGCCCTAGAGCGGCAGGTAGAACTGACCAAAAAACCTTGCATCACAAGTTATTTGTAGGGATTACAAACTTAAACCTGGGCATAAGAGCAGCCCCTTTCGCCACGAGGAAAACTCAAAGCAGTTAGCACACAAACACCCCGCCTTACATCCGAAGCGTAGTCCGCAACCCCCAGACCCACACCCTCTCGGGTAAAAGGCTCGGGCCAGGTCTTGATTTGCCCAGAAGCAGGGCTCCCTGACTAGGGTTTAAGGTTTAGGATTTCGCATCAATCTGGGCTATTGTGAACCCATTTTACTCTCTGACAAAAGAAATGTAGGAAACTCTGAGATTAGATCCCCTGTATCAAAGTCCCTAGAAACCCTTCATAGACCCAGCTTGCATGTTCTTTTCTATGTTCTCCTGCAGTTGATTCTTCATTGTTCTGATGCTAAGGCCTCCCAGATAGTGACCTATATCCCTGAATAAGCCCAATAAAGCCCGATCAGAATCCCCTATAAGTAAGTACCTACTAAACCCAGGATCCCATCCCAAACCCAAAGCCCTCAACCTTACATGTATTCAATATCGCCCCGGAAGATCCCCATGCCCCAATGATTTTTATATTGCCTTATGTAAACCCCATATAAAACCCCATGAACCTAGTATAACTCTATATGAGCTAAAAAACTAGACTCCTTCGGGTGGTTATTTAGGGGATTATATAGGGGGAGCATTATATCGGTTATTAAGGGGGATACTAGGGATTCAGGCTATAGCTCATATAGCCCCTGTATCACCCCGTAAGATCCCCCAGAGGCCCACCTGCAATGAGCCGTCCGAGGACCCCAGGGCCAGTAGACGCTCTGAAGGTGGACTTACACGGGAGGGATGGCTTTGAGGGTCTTCAAGGAGGGTTTATACAGTGGATACGAGCAATCCTGCATCAATAGAAGTCTGCACCATATTAGTTGGGAATTATGGTAAATTCATCTGCTAAGGTCATGCAGGATTTTTCCGAACATTATCAATAACAGGGCTTGTGGGTTTGAGGTTTTGCGTGTTCTGGGTCTAGGGCTATTTAGGTACTTGAAGGTCAAAGTATATATAAGGATGCCATATACCTGGCCCCCTTGGAGTTGTAAGTATTCTTATCGAGTCTTGCTAAGCGCCCCCCATTCCTCCAAGTAATGGATGAGGTCTTGCGGGTTCGTCCTTAAGGCAACAGGGTGCATGGGGCCTACCTCAACCGCAAGTTATGTAGCAGAAAAGCCTTGTTGGCTCCTCGTTTCATGGGTTATGAACCTTTCTCTCACAAACTCGGAAACTGAGCAGCTGGGTCTGGGGTTAGGAGGTTAAGAAGGACTTGGGCGTGGGCTACGTGTTCGGGTTGTATGGTTAAAGGCCAGAGACTTTCGGGATAGGCAGAATTTCGCCCCAACCTCTCCTTTCAAAGACCCGTTCCGGTGAAGATTAGGTTAAGCACCGCCTGCGCATGAATGTCGACCTGTGAATAATAAATCACCTCCTTTTAAGGGCCTTAATCTTAGGATCCCTAGTATAATCCCCATGGAGGGGTCGACATTCATCTTGCTACACGTACCCAGAACCTGTACTACAATTACTATTACCCAAAGCCCAAGTACCTAATTATTGGGTACATGCACCCTAAACCCTAAACCCTAAATCCTATACCCTAAACCCTATATATAACCCCATAGATCCCCTTTAAAGGGACCTAATTGGGATTAATCTTGCTACACGCTCCGGTCGCCATTTTTAGAGAAGGTCATATCTGAGAGCCGAAGCATGAGGGCCAAGCGCTGAAGGACAAATGGGCAAGGATTTGTGTCCCTAAACCCTAACCCCAAAACCTATAACCTAAGCCCTAAGCCCTAAACTCTAAACCCTAAATCCCTAACCCTAAGCCCTAAAACCTATACCCTAGCCCTAAATCCTGAACCCTAAACCCTAGGCTTCAGCTGTGGTTTCACTACCAGTTTCGCATTGTTGCCTCTGCTGGATGACGAGATGCGTGGTCGGGTCCTTAAGGCCTCCCCTGGTTTTGCCAGAAGCACGAAACCCGAATCCCTACATATGTGTGAAATCGCTGAAAGGAACTTACGGGCACGTACCCCTGTTCGGAGAAAGCTCCCTACTTCCGGTTCGGGCATTCTTCTGCTGGTCCGGATTGCTCCGTTGGAGATCCCCAGTGACACCAAGTCGAAGAAAGCAACGGCTTAGAACTTTGAGCTTTAAGGCTTACCTAGAGTAGCCAGTGAGCCCACAAAAAAAGGCTTTGTATCCAGTATTTGAGTATCTTTACCTTTGTAGAAACCTTTAAGCCCTAGGTTTTGCTGGGTAGGGCAGAGGAGTTCGAGTTTTGGGTTGCCATGGCCGTCAACCAGAATCTCAGACCGCTTAAGCACAAACTCCCTTTCCCCTAATCCAGGATTGCATAGGGGTGATATAGGGGTTATATTCGGTTATATAGGGGTTATCTGGGTCTCATTTAGGGGCGATATGGTGGCTACAACCCCAACCCGCATACAAATTCATCCAACTACAATCCCTCAGGCCAGTGGTTCCTATGGAAACACTTGCTTGTTTGCCGAGCTCCCTAGAATACCATTTTCACTTATGTTGACCTATCTTTTTCTACAATCAAAGGGCTGAAACCTGCACAAGCAAGAGGGATACCTGCAGGCGAAAAAGCAACGGCAGTGATCGTCGGACCTGCACAGAGCTTCACAGCTCAGGGTGTAGGAACTTGGGTTCAAGGTTTAGTGTGTTTCCGGTGGACGAGCAACAAGAAAGCTAGTTTGCATTGTAGATTCCGTGCCCTGCGGCTGTGACAGTATGCATAATACACCCCCTAAACCCTCAAACCCTAGACCCTATAGTACACATACTTTGGGATGTACAAACGATAAACATATGGCTACTTTAGCATCTGAATCTTTGGGCTGTTTGGAGACCTGGACTTGGACCCTTCCAAGCATGACCACCTTTATCATCCTTAAACTCCTAGTATCCCCCTTAAGTGGAGAATCACATGGAAAAGAAAATGGAAAATGAAATGGAAACTGGGATTATATAGAGGGTTATAGGGGTTATAGTCTAAACTCCTAGTATCCCCCTTAATATCCCTATAGTAGTCCCCTATATAATCCCCTCTATAACCCTCTCTAAGGAGTTTAGACTATAGCTCATATAGCCCTACATAACCCTAGATAATGGTTCAAGGGCTTAGGATTTCGGGTTTTAAGGTTTAAGGGCTTGGGGCTGAAGGTTTAGGCTTAAGGGTTTTAGTGTTTAAGGGTTTAGGGTTTTAGGGTCTTAGGGTTTTAGGCCTCAGGGCTTATACTAGTAACCTATATACCCCTTACAGTATGCAAGATGTCACCTTGTATCTGCACCTAGGAGGCACTCCGCGTCCTGCTAAATGGGGTCTACGCCTGTAGATACTGGGTTTTAGGGTTTACGGTAGGGTGTGGGGTTTAGGGTCTAGGGTTTAGGTACAGTAATACGAAATGAGTTACAGCCATGTCCCATATCATGAATGGACATGCGTTCCTATTCGGCAATATATTTGGTACTACACTATCAAAGAGGGCTTGCCTGCTTTAGGCTTGGACGTCTACGAACTGTGCCTACTTAGCCTGGACCCCTGCGCCCCTACACCCTAACTACTCTCCTAAACTCAAAACCTCCCTGGACCCCTGAACCATTCACGCTCTCACCCCAAGCCCCTAAACCCTCTAACCCCTAAATTCCCAAAAAGACAAGCCCATAGAGCCCATAGACCCCGTTGAATTCAAGGGTAGTTCAGGGTGAGCCCTATGAACCCTATACTCTAAACCTCACTGGCTGGCCTCCTGCTTGCGAGCTCGAGAGTGGGACCGGCCGAGCAAGTCCCCAGACCTTGAGGAGGATGGGTTTAGGGGTGTAGGATGTGGGGGGATAGTGTGTTGAGCTTCTCCTAAGAATAAAATCTAAACTCCACCAATTTTACAATATTCCATGGAGTTCAGCAGTATTGGGTGGGCGGGCTTGAGTATATAAGGGGACTACATGTTGAGAGCCTACGATTTCGAGCTTTGGGTTTGGGGTTTGGAGTTTTTGTGCAAAGGCGCGAGCGGCCCCAAAAGTAGCTGAAACTGGTCCCAAAGCCCGGAAAACAGTCGAAAAGGCCATTCCTATAAACGAAAAAGGTTTTTGTACCTAATACTTTGGTATCTTTAACTCTCTTGGGGAGTCTAGATGGCTCTAGGTATAGCCCAATACCCTCCCAGAAGCTAGCATGAACATCCAAAAAGGCTGTAGGAGACTGCAGCCCCTTGAAACTGGGACTATATGGGTTTCCATAGTGGTTTGGGTGCTTGTAAGCAAATTACAGTATGGTACCGACGGTACCCTTTGTCTGGTTGCTTGATTTGATGCAGGAACCCCGAACCCAAACAGGGCAAACGGGTACCACCTGGCTTCAGCCTCACACCTCAGTGACGTGTGTAGCCCACAATTATCCAGGCAGCTGTATATGAACTATCATGAGGGCGATATTGGGGGATTGTACTGTAAATGGGGATCAGCAATCCCCCCCCCAATATTGACCCCCCCACCCCCTCTAATATAAACTACTCCCAATTCAATATACTATGATATACCACAATGGGGGATATCTAATATTATGGGGGTGGGGAGGTTTAATATCAGGGGGAGGGGAGTAGTATGAGATTCCATGCCCCACTCCCAACATCAACCTTAGGCTCCTATTGCTGAACTCTAAACCGTGAACCTGGAAGCCTGGATCGCAAACCCAAGCCACACATCCATCCCTGTAAGTTTAGGGCTTAGGGTTTAGGGCTGCTAAACTCTAAACTATAAACTTCGCACTTTGGTATCTTTACCTTCTCAAGGACGTGGCTTACCACTAGGTACTGTAGGGTTTAGGGTGCGCTTGTATATACAGGGAGGGGCCCCTAAGCTATAACTCGACTTGTAAATATCTTATACTGAGACTAAGTCTAGTTATAAGTCTTCTACGGGAAAGAAATCGGATTCAGAAATAAAGATATAAAACTAGGGGCACCCGCCCACCAGCCTGTACATACACCCACACATATACTTAAATATGTATATACACACGCCCTAAACCCTAAACCCTAAAAAGTATGGCTCATACCAGAGGCCCAACAAGGACATCTCACTATCCCCAGGACTTGAAATTAAAGGGACCACAATAGGGACCTCAAACAGGGAACTCCAAGAATGTAGTAGGAATATAGCAGAAACAGAAGGACCCTGGTAGGTATTTTCCCATTAGTATTTTCGCTCTATTATTGTTGGTTCCCTGTCTGGGGTTCCCATTGAGGTCCTTTTACACTACCCCTGGTCGGCAGAGATATAACAAGAGGACGATGCCAACGCCAGTAGAACCTCACCCCTGTTTTCTGTTGGGTTGTTTTGGGGATTGAGCCCTGAAATCACCGTGCGCTCCAGCTGAAATGGCATCCGCCGGCGCTGCCGTCGCAAGCCACTGGCCTCACCGGTCAGGGTTCACGCGCTAGACTACTTAGTTGTCCCGAAACCAGGCTCCGGAGAGTTTAGATTTTCCTTTCAGAAGGGCTTTGATATGCCCAAAAAAAATGAAGTTTGGCTTCTGCCCTGCCAAGACTAAGATGCAACTGTAGGAGCTTCTCTCATCACTACACTAATAACAAGTCCGGTAGGTGCAGCTGTAGGCACCTGTATACTAATAGTCATACAGCTAGTCATACTAGGGGTAATCAAGTAATCGTACACAATCATACAGCATCGATAGCAGTAGTGGCACGTACCTGCATATGTAGTAAGGATAACAGTAATAGCAGTCAGATGGCGGGAAGCACTGAGACCCAAACATCAAAAAAACTCAAGGGGCACCCAGGCAATCATGGAGCAATGAAACCCTAAACCCTAAAGCCTAAACCGGGTGGAAATCAGTCTAAGAAATGGCAGGAATCTTTTCAACAAGACTTGCACACCGCATGCGAAACCATACCTATAGATTAACCCAAACCCTCAACATAAACTGGATATGGTTTAGAGTTTAGGGTTAGGCAAACATGCCAGGAGTACTTCAGGAGCCTACGTGTACTAGGCTACAAAGATTCCTGGGGAATGGGCAGGTAGGATTCTGTTTAAGAGGTACTAGGGTCTAGGGTTTAGGGCAGTAATCCCCTCCCCCTGAAATTGAAGCCTCATAACGTTGGCCATTCCCGTCACAGTATACAATATCATATACCATAATGGGCATATTCAATATTAGGACGGTGGGGGGGTCTAAATCTTAGGGGCTGGGGATTAAAAACCACACCCCTGCACAAAGGAGCCCAGTATAAAGGTTGCGTAGTGCAAGTGCCTGATTCTTGGAGCACGCGTAGAAACTTATCAAATATGGACTTCTCTCCATACAATTCTAGTTCTAGGAACCAAAATCGTGAAGCTGCATCTATACGAGAGTCGTGCGATGACCAGAACAACTGAAAAGGTATTATGTACTTACGGTATGTTTTGGCATTGCGATTACTACTGCCACTCTGTTATAAGGGATACAGGCTCTCTGGGTACACCCTGCCAAGATGGATAGGATGCCGACCATCTGATGACGCGGCCACGAATGATGCCTTATTAGCAGCGTTTTGGTACAGGACAAGCTGCAGTCAGGGTTTTTCACGTTTAGAACCGAACAACCTTATGGAAACCTGTACACGCCCACCATACCCGGTTGAGGGGTCCTGGGCTTCGGGCCTAACTTGGGTCTAGGGACTGTACCAGGCTGAAGTGCCTGCAGGATGCCTTGAAGATGGGGTCAGGTCGAGCGAGATCAGCAAGTCTTGGCAAGCAAGCTTACAACTTATAACCCCTATAAACCGTGTAATAACACAAACTATGCCTATTGTCAAACTTCTTACTCGGTCTCCATGACCCTACACATATCGCAGTCAGAAGTAAGAACCGCTAGATCCGCAAGAGGTTCCAAAAAACTCGAACGATGCCTGTATAGTTTTTGGAACCCCGGAAGTTGAAGGGGGGTTAAGGAATCTACTCATGAAGGGTTCGAATGGCAGTATTAAAGGGGATCTGGCATCGATGGTTGATTCCTAGGAGGTCCCATCAATGTGTCCTGGGAAATCTCCGTTTTCTTGTGAAGAATGTCTCTTTGCTGTCAAACGGCAGGTTTTTTAGGCCTAAATAAATATAAAAAGTACACCCCACAAGGGGCGATCGTCTTGACAATCCCCCCCCCCTCCCCACGTCTTTCTTGACAAAGCTTTCCCTAGAAGCCCAGGTACCCATATAGTAGGTCCTTGGGTTATAGATAGTAAAAAATCATATAGGGACTTAAGGCCCTAAACCCTAAACCATCCTTAACCCCAAACCCTAAACCCCTATATAGGGACTTAAGGACAGGAACCCAATATATAGGTAACTGGCTATGTAAATAATCCCTACATTGGGCCCCAAAGTCTGTAAACATTACCCTATAAAACCCCTGTAAAACCCCCTATAAAACCCCAATATACTGTAATAGTTTCCATTTTCTTTTGCATTATCCCTATATTAACCCTAAACCCTAAACCCCTAGTAGCTTCCATTTTCTTTTCCATTCTCCCAAATAACCCCAATATATTCCCTATTATACTATAGTAGTTTCCATGTTCTTTTCCATTATTTAATACCTACATTGGGTTATTTGGATCCCTAGGCTTTGGAGCCCATTTTTTCACCTCTAAGCCTGATTTTTCCTGGGGTTTAGGCATAAGGGACCTTACTTGGAGGTCCTTTGTATTTATAACCTACTTAGTAACTGTAGTTATAACCCAAATATAGATTCCATAACTACAGTTACCCTAGATATAATTGCCGATTTTCGGGGTTTAGGCACAAAGGGACCTTAGGGTTGCTGTCCTTCTACAAAGGGGTCTAGGGGTTTAGGGGTTTAGGGTTTAGGGGTTTAGGGTTTAGGGGTTTAGGGGTTTAGGGGTTTAGGGGTTTAGGGGACCCAGCCTCTTCCCTACTGTATTTCCCCGCCAGAATGCCGAACTCCTATACAGCAATTTTCAAGTGACCCTGAGTGTCCAAGTACCCAATAATCAGATACTCACCCCAAACCTGTCCTGTAAATACTATCACCCAAGCCATAAGTACCAACTTATTGGGTAGGACCCTCTGGGTAACAGTTATCAAGGACTCTCGGGTCGCAAAAACCTGTACCGTACTGCACTGTGCTGCCCTGCCCGTTGCTGCAGGAGCCCCCTATGCCTCATGGCGCTTACTTGAAGTTGCGAGTTAATTACAGCCTAAGCCCATATCTCAGCCTCCTGTACATACAACTACCATGCATACGATTGGGTTGTGTGTATGACTAATGAGGCTATTCTTCCCAAGGATATCCTAGTAGCTAACCCAGAGGGTCCATGTACCCAATAATTAGGTACTTAGGATTTGGGTAATAGTGATTTTGGTATAGGTTTTGGGTAAGTATATGATTATTAGGTACTTGGACCCTAAACCCTAAACCCTAAATAGCCTTATATACCCCCTTTAAAGGGACCTAAGTATATGATTCTTGGGTACTTGGACCCTTAGGGTAAGAAGCGCAGCGAAGGATATCGCTGGTCTTGACAGGCTGCTGACTGTGCGTCAATGCCGGGCAAAGTCAACTCGGTCTCCCATGGGTCTAATCTCCAGACCTGCGCGCGTAGCTTGAGGCTTTCGGACGTTTATGGTTAGGGCAGCTGGCGGTTTTGGGTTCAGGGATTGGCGGAAACTGCATGATTGGAAAATGGCGGTGACAAAACATTGGGTCCTGGACGTGTAGAGGGCATTCAAACCCTGAGAAAAAAAGCAATCCCCTGCCCTGCAAAAATTGCCACCCCAACTAATCTTACAACTTCCAGATACGTTATAGTCAAAGTATTGCGTACCACAGTTTGGATATTCAAGGGGTGGTCAGGCTTGCCTAGAGTAACCTAAGCCAGTCAAGAAAAGAGTCAAGATACCAAAATATTGAGTACAAACGTTCAAAGCCCATTCTGTGTGCATTGGCTATCTAAATACTACGGACGCGCATGGAGCCCTGAGTGAGTAGCCACGTGGGCATCGAACAATGTAGCTGTCCCTTCGCGGGATATCGCTGGATTGCCGGGAGAAAGAAGCACGTGCTAATTGACACACTTGAAGCGGCACACGTCATATGTCCAGCCCAAGAATGCACATTGCTGACCTACAGATTAAGCTCATCCCTTCAAGTACGGGTCTTGTGAGTGAACACTACATTTGGGTGTTCCCACAAAATCTGTGGGCTTTTGGGGCAGGCGTGCTCTGCTCTGGATGGTCTGCCTGAGGGGCCGGAGGATCCAATGGCTTTACAAAATAAATTCACTTCGTTCACATCATGAGCCTCAAACCACAGAAATGCTCGGAATAGTCTATCCCGCGAACTAGTACCCCCGGCAGGGGTCCAAGTAGTAAAGTACTCGGGCTGTACGAACCCAAAACAGTTTAACAGTATTTTGCAAGCCCGAACACCCCATTACATGAGTTGTTGGACCTTTAGCCCACGCGTCTATGTAGGTCCACATAGTTCTATCGTATGCATTGGGCCTTATACTGCCTCAATAGTGATCCTTTTCGGACTCATGCATCTGCGATAAGCCTACGTGAACCTCAGGGTAGAAATTAACATATTACGTAGTGTATTGCATTGCATGTTATATAGTATATTGGGGTTATCTTGGGATAATGGAAAAGAAAACGGAAACTACTATAGCAGGGTACGGGCGTAACATGAAACACCTTGATGAGTAAAGCCTGGCACGCAACGCGGTGAAGCCTCCTTAGCCCTGAACTTAGTGAACGAAATCCCAGTAATGCAAGCTCAGATGCATCTATCCATCTATGTGGTTTTGCGACAAGATAATGTCGAACAAGACCTGCACCCTCAATACCCTACCTCCCCAAAGCCCTAAATAGTAGTTTCCATTTTCTTTTCCATTATCCCCATATATCCTCAAGATTATACCCAATTGTACTATAGTAGTTTCCATTTTCTTTTCCATTCTCCTCAACCCTCGGCTTTGTAAACCCTTAGCTGACTTTGCCTGGACCCTCGAATCCGCTAAACGGCTTCCAATTTCCTTTTCCATTAACCCTATATAACCCTGTTAATATTCCCCCTCGAAGGGAACCCTATAGAATCCGTATATCCCCCTTAAAGGGAACCCTATTATGCTTACACAGCTCCTTATGGACAACCCTACACCCTAAACCCTAAACCCTCAGCCCTAAACCCTGAACCCTAAAACCCTAAACCCTAACCACTTTTCAGCTCCTACTGCTTTGTCCATCGGAGCCGTCTGCACCAAGGCAACCCTTTTCGACCTGCTGGCGTAAGCTCTGATCTTATGGGATGTAGGGTTTTACAGGGTCGAGGTTCAGGGTTTTAGGGTATAGGGTTTGGGGTATAGTGTTTCGGACTTTGCTGGTTTTAAGGAAAACAGACGGTATCACTGGGATACGGTCGGGTTGTTCTGCACTGAACCGCGTTTCTTTTAGTAAGCCACACTACCTTAAGGGTCCAAGTACCCAATAATTAGATACTTACCCAAAACATGTACTATAATTACTATTACCCAACACCCAAGTAGCTAATCATTAGGTACTTGGACCCTTAGGGTTGCAGGCCTCCTTTGGGACTAGTCATTTCTTGATGCAATGCTCATATATGCTAAAACCAATGCGGGCTTCGGGTTTAGGAATTGGTGGTGCGCCGTGCTAAAAACTACCCAAGGGACCCCTGCGTTGACCCTCAACAGTCCCTTGGTAACCCGAGGCCCTAAACCTTAAATCCTCAACCCTAAACCTTAACCCTAAAACCTCAGTGATCCCTGGGTACACGTGATATTCATCTCAGCTCACGGGGGCCGAATGATTAAGGCTCAGGATTTGAGAGTTGAGGCTTCCGGGCGGGGCATGCTCAGTGCGCACTAGGTTCAAGATGTTTAGGCTTTATCAGGCCTACAGGGTTTGCAGGGTTTATGGGCTTATCGGGTTATAGGATTTAGGGTTAGGGTGCATAAGGTCTATAGGCTTTAGGGTTTATACGAGTTAAGGGTGTATAGGTTTCGGGTTTAGTGTGTGGGCGAGCTTCTGGGAATCCTCCTGGCTGGCCTCGCCCTAGGGGTCCAAGTACCTCATAATCATATACTTACCTAAAACCTGTACTAAAAGCACTATTACCCAAACATAAGTATCTAATTATTGAGTACTTGGACCCTTAGGGTTGCAGGCCTCCTGCTCCTCCAATTTCTGGTCGTCTCCGGACTTCTGGGAGTTCTTGTTGCCGGGCTCTTGGCCCTAAACCCAAAACCCCTAAGCCCTCAAACCCTAAACCCTTAACCCACCTTCCGCTCCAGCCTGGTGTGGCTTTGGTTTGTTCAGGGGGTGGAATTGCCAGGGGGGGTTTAGTATATTATAACATACCAAAGTATACTACAATATACCATAACTCACCATGATTTTCCATATAGTAAACCGTAATATACTATCATATACCATAATATACTATAACATAACATGATATACTATAACATAACATAATATATTATAATATAACATAATACCCTCAAGCTCAAAATTGCTTTCCATTTGATAATCTCTTATCCCCCTATAATGGAGAATCAAATAGAAAAGACCAATCGAACATGACATGGAAAGAGACTAAGGGAAGATAGGCCCCCTTAAGTAGACAGAATTGTGTTGTGGGCTCCCCGTTGAGGACGTTCCTTTTGACTTTCTGGCTGGTGAGGGCGATGGGACCAGGAAGAAGATGCAAATGACAAAAAAAGGCTCCTGCTCACAAAAGGCAAACGGCCCATATAGCTACAGCCTTATTAGGGACTAGATTAGGGACTATACTAAACCACAAGAGGGACCCCTATGTCCACTGTTAAGGGTCCTTGGGAAGGCTGATATTGACAGTAGCTCCCCAAACCGGGAATCCTAAACCCTAAACCCTACATCCCCTTAAAAGGGTCCCTAGATCAGCCTAATATTGACAGTAGCTCCTATCGTGCCCATGTCAAATTCCAACCCTGACTATTACGGCTTCCAGCCCTGATTCTTAATCCAAAAAAAGTGATAGGCGCCGTTTAGGGGTTTAGGCTTTCCAGCATGGGCAAGTAGACCCGAAGGTTCCCTATTAGTACCTTAAAAGGGTAGATTACGGGCCCTTTCAGGTCTAATAGCCCATTCTAAGCCCTAAGCCCTAAACCGGTTAGGGTTTAGGGTTTCTGCAGATGGGATCCTCCTAAACGCAAATAGCTAAGCCCTAACCACACAAGGGGTCCTAAGCATCTGTATGGTACAAAGTAGGGTTTCTATATTATGCAGTAGTATTATGGTTTGGGCTAGTATCCCCTAGGCCGACTGGCCTGTAGCAACCGGACATAGAGGTACATGAGCTAGAGTCTGAATTCCTTTTAATAAGCCCTAAAACTATCCCAATGTCATCCCCTATATATACTCTTGAAGGAGTTCAGACCATAGCTCACATAGTTGTGGGGCACGTAGGTTCTTCTACTCTTCACTGACGCTTTGCGCACGCATGAGAGACCCGCAGCACCCCTTTTAGGCCTGCTGAACGTCTGCAAGTGAAGGCATGCGCAGCTCCCCCCTCGCCGTTGTTGGCTGGGCTTTGGGTTCAGGATTTATGGCCATTTAGGCTTTAGAGCCACATTCAGAGTTTAGGGTCTAACAGTTTAACGTTGGATCAAAGTGGGCTGAAAGAGGTTTTATGGAGAGATACAATTGCAGATGGCAATAAGTATACTTAAGCAAACGTGCGTAGCGTTTTTTCATGGCTGAACCCTAGTAGGGACTGTAGGGCTCCAATCTGAAAGGCTACTCATGTGGAAGTTCAGGATTAATATTGGATGGCTTCGAATGGCTGCTTCACATGGCAGGCATAGCTCGGGTTAAGTTTAAAGATACAAAAGATACACTGCTATAGGGCGGTGCCCCCAGTTACATAAGTATACCCCAAATCCAACAGCATGTTACAAGACTCTGGTCATGTAGGTAAATTGCCCGCAAGACTTGGCGGCTCGAATTCAGATCGGGCTTTTCCTGGCCTCAAAGGAAAAAATTGGGTTTTGGGTTTAAGGCAGAGCCTTAGATTCAGGGTTTAGGGGGAGTAACACTGTAACGCTGAAGACTTTGAAGCTATAGCTTGGGATAGGGCATCGAGTTCGCAGGTACCGTAGAGTTGGGCTCTTGAGGATGACGAGAAACACTGCGCCCTAAATGCTTCATCGTCAACCTGCCGCTGTTGACCCTAAACTCTAGACTTCAACATCCTAGAGTTGTATCTTTGAAGGCTGAACCCTATGGATCCGAAATTCTGAAACATGCAAGCCTAAACCCTAGAACCTAAACCCGATACTGTCCGTCCTAAACCCCAAGCCCTTAGTCCTGAACTTGTTGGTGCATTCGGGGAGCCAATACAAGCATGATTACAGGGTATACATGCACCCTCAACCCTCAACCCCATGTAGGGATTGTTCTAAGGTTCCACTCCACGGCTACCCCTCAAGCATCAATACGGCCAGGCTTGAGGTATTGCTTTTGGATGTGGGACCTTACATGGAGCCCCACCCAGCAATAGTGACTTTAAGGGATAGTGAGGATTATGTTAGGGTCTTATATTCCGAGTATACCAGAAATACCCCAAACCCTAAACCAATATTCCTAGTATACCCACTATTTCAGGGTGAGGGGTCCTCCGAAGTTAGACCTCAGACCTTGGCATGTTGAGGGAATGGCTTGAGGGAAAAACCAAGCTTTGCGCCCGGAAAATCCAGAGCCCTAAACAGGAAACACGTGACCCTACGCGCACACAGCGAACCCCAAAATGATCATAGAACATGAACAGTGACCCAGTATGTATATATATATATATACATATCCCTGAGGATCTAATTGCCCAAGTAATTAATGCAGCTTGTAATCCCAAATACCAGACTCAGAATCATTTTTTGAGTGCCTGAAGACTGAAGCGCGATTATCTGGGTATTTGGACCCTGAGGGTACATCGGGTTTTCGCAAAATGAGGGGTACCTTTTTGGGGGGTCCCAGTAGTAAGGATTATAATCATTTGAAATCTATATTGGGGTCCACCCCCCAATTGTGGGAAACTACCACTTTTGTTATCCCCGTGCAGCACCCCTGCAGGCCTGGAAAGTGCATCAGCAAGGTATGTTGACAGTGCTGAAGCCATTGCGTCGAAGGCAGCAGTGTTGCACCTGAGACAGACGATCTAAGGGTCCATGCAAGGCTTAAGGTTTAGGATGTCAAGGTCCATGTAGGCGTACGGTAGGTACTTGGGAGTTTACCCAAATTAGGAGTCCCTTGTGGGCGGCGTCCCCACAATAAGAAAAAAAGTATACTGGAGCCTAGATCCCAAGTTTTGGAAACCACCATTTGGGCCTTAGTTAAAAATGAGCAAGTCACACTGCTAAGTATCTATCATAAGGTTGGTAACTAGAATCCCTTATCATAAGGTCCATGTGGCTATGTGAGTTGTGCTCGGGTCTTAATTGAAGTGAGCAAAGAGTGTCGCGATGTATCTATCCAAAGCTACAGAGGGACTCCAATATAGACCCCCAAATACTACAATCCTTGTTATAGAAACCCCTAAACAAGTACACCTAATTTTGGGAAACCCCAAAGGTTCGATCATAAGGCTATAGGGACCATTGGGGAGGCCAACGTATCTCTTTGGCTTGCCACGTGGGGCAACCCTAAACCCTAAACGCCTCTTTCTGGTTTAAACCTATGCGGCTTAACGGGCAAGACACGCATTTAAGGGGCTCGGGTTCAAGGTCCAGGTTTTAAGGTTCGCGCTTCAGGGTTCGGAGCTTTAGGCTTACGACTGTGGGGTCCTGCCTTTAGTTGGGTTCGCGTGTAGGGGATCCATCCTGTGTTCCGGTTTGAGCGTTATCCAGATAAACGTGTGGAAGGCCGTCTGTTGCTTCAGGGTTCCGGCTTTAGTAAGGTAATTTGGAGATGATACATTACTGAGGCAGGATTCAATGGGCGAGTTGGTATTTTTCATGACTTGTGACAACGACTCTTGGACTGAATGCTTGGGATGGAGATACCCTGAAGCTGAAACCCCACACCCTAAACCCTAATGGTCCGAATACCTGAAAGGGATGTGTTCTGGACGACGCCTATGTCATTTGGGTACCTGGACCCTTTGGGGTGATAGCAGATCCTTTCGTTTGGGTGGCTGCGCAGCTTGTCTTTGGGAGGCTTTGCGGCAGCCGCGTTACATATTATTCCGGGTGTTTCAGCACTACTGAAGATGGAGAAAATCTTGCAGGACACGGTGTAGCGCGATACCCCGGGAAGGACACTATCATGTACTACAGATCCGTATATACTATGGTAACTTACCCAAATGGTCCATGTAGCTATATGGTATATACCTAGGCCTTGAAATGGCTACATGCGAAGCCCTTTGTGCCCCAAGTGTATACTCCATAGCTACATGGACCTAGGGCTAATGTACGCCGCGACGCAGCAATCCAAAAATTAGCACTTTAAGGCGGATCTTGGGCGTCTCGAGGTTTGGGCTCCGGGTTTGCAAAGCAGGGGGGTGCGGCCGTGGCTATTTTGGGCTGTAGGGTTTGCGGCTTGAGGGTTTGTGAGATTTAGGGTGTAGGGGCTCAAGGTTGAGGAAGTTGAGGGCTTAAAGGGCTCATCCCAAACCTTTTAGTCGCCTCCCCGTTCCTGGACGGTGGATTCTGAATCAGTGCCTTCTGCCAGTAGATCCTTCAACAGACAGTTCATTCTCCTGGTCCATAAACTCCATCTGGTCGGAGGCCCCCTGCAACATTTTTCTGGGTTGCTGTTAGGGAACTTAAATTAAGTTACCGTAATGGATATATATAGTAAATAATAAGGTTTCCCCAATATAGTAACTTAATTTAAGTTCCTTAACAGCAACCCAGTTTTAGGCAGGGCATCGCTGGTGGCTCTGAGGCAGGGCGCATCGCCTCGCTCAACCTGAAAACTTATACTGGGCGACAGCAAGGCTCGGATGCGGTTTGTGAGGGGATGGTAGACTGCCTAGCTAGAGGGTCCCTCAAGGTAAGGTTTCGGGCACTGGGCTCAAGGTGTTGGAGCCTAGTGTTTATTGAAGACTTTTTGACTAGAGCATCCATATGAAAATGTTACCAAAACACTACATGTAATTCCCGTGTTCATCACTTTCTCAATTTGCTTCTTCATGGCTCTAACCCTAAATCAACTAATACATGAGCTTAAAATCCTACCGATCTCATTTTGAAGTCTATATTGAGGTACCCTATACCATAACCATACCGGGAATCTAGGACCATAACATTGAACAAGAATCAGGCTCCTAAGTTACCCTAAACCCTGAACCACAAACCCTAAACCCTGAACC
>CAJNIZ010018914.1:26356-59268 GCA_905231905.1 Symbiodinium pilosum
GGAACATGACATGAGCCATTGTCTAAACTCCTAGTATCCCCCTTAATATCCCCTATAGTAGTCCCCTATATAATCCCCTAGATAACCCCCCTTTAAGGAGTTTAGACTATAGCTCACATGGAGTCTGAGAAAGGATAGGGCAAAAAGGGCCTAGAAAGCCGCAGGTGCGACTCCAAACTGCCAGGCTGCACAACAACACGTGACAGGATTATATTGGGATTATAACTAGATAATGGAGAATAACATGGAAACTNNAACTATTATCTAGGGGTTAGGGTTTAAGGTGTAGGGTTCCGGGTTTGGGTATCTTTTGTTTTGGAAGACCTAAACAGCTAACTTGAATAAGCCTTAGGCCCTAATCCCTATCCCTGAAAAACTTCAACCAACAACCATAACCCCAAAATCGTGAGCTGTACAACCTGAACCCTGCAGCCTTAGAAGCTTGGATGCGCTTTAGGGTTTAGGGCTCACCCAGAGGGTCCAAGTACTCAATAATCAAGGACTTGCCTTTTGGGTAATACAAATTATAGTGCAGGTTTGGGGTAAGTATCTGATTATTAGGTATTTGGACCCTTAAAATACATGCCTATAACCCCTATATATATACACCCCCTTAAAGGAAACCCTATATAATCCCTATATCCCCCTTTGAAGGAACCCTATTATGGACCCTTGGGGTTAGGGTTTGGGCTTAGGGTCTCTGAGGCCAAAACCTTGGACCACAATTGAAATCCAGAATCTCTGGGACCTGAGCCCCAATCCCAATCTTCTTGGTTTCAATCTCTAGGACCCTACATCATGGCAAAAGAAGTACAGTAGGGTTTACAGTAGATCATTCTAGGCTCTTATAACCGAGAAGAGGAATTACGTAGAGGCTTTAGGATAAGCCACCCAAAAATCCACTGTAAAAAATGTCCTTGACTCTAAATCCTGTTCTAGATACCTTCAAAAAGGAGCCCCTAAGCCAGATCTTAGCTTTCAATTGACTTATAATGGGGCTGAGTATAGCTATAGATATCTATAGATCCTACAACTTGTATAGTTGTGGGGTTTATAAGCATACTTAACCTAAACCCTAAACCCTTAATCCTAACCCTAAACCCTAAACGCTCAACGCTAAGCCATAAACCCTAAACTTATGTAACTAGGGCCACCACCCTGCAGGCCGAAGACCCTAAACAATCCAAAATGCTGCCCACCCTTATACAATAGGGTTTGGGGTTTAGGGTTTAGGGTTTGGGGTTTAGGGTTCCCAAGGCGCGAATCCCAACACCAAGCCACCTTAACGTTGTCAACCGGAGCATCTTGAGGGTTAGGATCAGAGCCTCTGCCATGATTCCTCATCCCAGATGTTCGGGTCAGCTCCTGCCAGCTGACTACGGTACTTGGAGGGTCAAGGGGACTTAGTAATAATGGAAGAGAAAATGGAACTACTATATAAATATACATGTACATATAGGGTTTGGGGTTTAGGGTTTAGAGTTAGGGTCCAGGGCTTCAGCTAATACTTCTGAGTTCTCAACCCTAAGCCCATTTGATAGAATATAGGCTTTAAACTCCATATTGAGGAAACACCTCTACAAGGAATATAGCATCTTGTTCTATATTATGGACTCAAGAACCCCAAGTACAACATTACTCAGCTGAGGCCGCAGGAAGCCGATGATTGGAGGGGGGTAGATCCTAAACCCTAAAGCTTTAGGAGTGCGTTTGGGGTTTGGGGGTCGGTTTTGGAGCTTGTAGGGCTTAGAGCTTCGGGCTTACAAGCGGAGAGTTCAATGCTAGGGTCTCAGGCTTATGTGGATTAGGGCTGAGAGGTGTTTAACGGTTTAGAGGGAAGTCGCGGGGTTGATAAGTTCAAGGTTTGGAATGGCATTCGCGGCTCAACCACGCCCGGAAGCCTGACACAGCTTACTGTCCCGAAAACAAGCAATGGGGGGGGGTTAGGGTTTGTGGCTTGTATGTGTAACCGACATCTTAATTTGATTGACTGACTGTTTCGCGACCCCCAAAGGCCAGAGACTCTTAGAATCAGAACCCTGAACCCGAAACCCCGAACCCTACAGCCTAAAGCCCTAAGCTCTAACAACAAGCTTTTACATTCCTAAGGAGCTGTTTACGGACTGCTGCAGGGATGAAGTCCTACATTCCCCACTAACCACTAGCAAGCCCTCAAATCCTCAACCCTACCTGGACCCCCAAAAGTATGTAAAATAATGGCCTTTATGGCTACTATTACGGGTTTAGGGCTATTAATTTGCATACTTTTGGGGTTTAGGTAGAAGCTCACTCCACAAGTCTCTGAAACTGACGCCCTTCACATCCCTAAAGAATGTAGCCACGAAAGACCAAGCTGAATTCCTGCGCAACAGCCTGTTGAGGGGTCCCATGTTCTGAAAAATCCTGCTGCGCCGCTTCACGAACAGCAGCTACAAACAGATGCACATGACAGAGCCTGTTAAGCCCTAAACCCTAAACCCTAGGCACACCCAAAAGGTCGTCAAATTCAGCTACTCTTTGGGTATTTTCCGGCCTCCGTCTAAACAGATATATATAGATATATATGTACATGTATATATAGCTACGGGATAATAATGTACCTTGCAAACATATTGAAGAATATTTGGGCACCTACAATACACAATGGCCATAACCCCTGATGGAAAGTTCAGTATCTAGTTCATTTGAGATGTTCTTTCCGTAGACCCTATAAACCCTAACACCTAAAACCTAAACCCTAAACCCCAAACCCTAAACCCTACCTACATGGACCCTTTCAAACACATTGAGCTGGGCCTCCGTATGTCTCACTTCGACTGTGGAGACCCATGGCAAGGTGCCGGCAGCCGCGGAGAGTGAGGCCTGCTTGGATAACTTACTGCGAATTAGTTGGGAATAAGGGAATACATAGGGCTTAGGATTTAAGATTTAGGGTTCTGGGCTTTTAGGGAGTAGGGCTATGTACTATACAGGAGTTATATGGGGAGTATACAGGGTTTAGGGTTTTCAGGGTTTACAGGGGTTATAGAATTTATAATGAGGGTTTATACGGCTGGAAGGTTGAGGGCACCTAGGGTAGTTTTAGGATTTAGGGTTTAGGAAGTCTGCCAGGAGCGTTTTAGACCACTCCCATGGGCATAGAACTCTCACGAGAGTCCTCATGGGCTTTTGAACTGGACTAAGTACAGATCCCGGACCTCCAATCTGAAATCCACTGACTTGTTACCTTCACACGCAAGACTAAGACCACGTCCCCTGAACCAATCCCGAAGCCCTACCCTGAACCCTACTCCCTGAACCCTGAAGATCCCCAAACCCAAGCCCTAAACCCAGCCCCACAGGCTCTGCCTATCTGCAAAAGCCCAGAAGCGCCATCGCGATGCGAGCGCATAAACTGCCAGTCCTCGCACTGCCACATTGTTCCAAGGAGTCTAGGGTTGAGGGATTTATGATTCAGAGGCTTAGGGTTTAGCGTTAGAGTTTAAAGTTTAGAGCTTACCCTACTGCTTCGAGGGCTTTTGGCACATTGCCCTACTTGGAGGGTCAGGGGGACTTAGTAAGTGGGTTGATACTTGGAGGTCCATTGTACTTATAACCTACTTAGTAAGTGTAGTTATAACATAATTATGAGCCCCATCACTACAGTTACCCTATATATAATTGGGTTATAACTACAGTTACTAAGTAGGTTATAAGTACCATGGACCTCCAAGTAAGGGGGATAAGTAGGCTTACTATATGGGTTATAGGGGTTATTAACCTACTTACTAAGTCCCCCTGACCCTCCAGGTAAACCCTAAACCCTAAACCATTCAGGGCTTACCATAAAAAAAATCAGGGTCTCAGGGTTGCTGCAGTGTCTGGGGTTCAGGGTGAAGGCCCATCCTCAAGTTCCTGGGACTATTTAGGGGCTTTCTGAGAGAAAAATAATGGAGAATCAAATGGAAAAGAAAATGGAAAATGAAATGGAAATTGGGTTTATATATGGGGTTTATAGGGTTTCTAGTGTTTAGGGCTTATCCTAAGGCTCCTAGGACTATTTGGGGCTTTCTGGGGGAAAGTTTGGGCTTTGGGGGCTAAGGTTTGGGATACCATTATGAGGGTCCAAAAGCCTTAGGGTTATCCTAGAGTTGCAAGGAAAATTCTTCGGGGTTTCAGGCTTGTACCCCGGGGGGTTTACGGTTGTACCCCTGGGTTCTGGGATCCTTTTAAGGGACCCTAGGGGCTTAGTGTAAGGCCTATATTCAGGCTATATTGAGGAAACCTTTTAGGGGTACGACCTTATAGGGGTAAGGTTGGGGATCCCACTAATGATGAGGGTCCAGGAGCCTTCGGGTGGCGCACCTGTTCGCAGTACCTAGCAGACCCTCATGCAATACCTTATCCTTTCTCTAAGAGTCCAAGGACCCAAATAATAGGGTTCTAGGGCCCAATTACCATAAGTTAATGGTATTTGGGCCCTAAATCCCTATTATTTGGGTCCTTGGACCCTTAGGGTTTGTTAGCGTACCTACTTTCGTACATAAGAGATACTAGACATAAAGTTGCTCTAGATATCATCCCAACAATCTGACAAACACATCACCAGGCGCAGAGACCAACAGGTTCTGGGCCTAGACTTCCATGTCGGAAAGCTGGGGCATCTTGGACAGATCTAGAGAACCAAAAATATACATTCCTTAACCCCTTCCACCTAATATTAAACCCATCGCCCACCCCTCTAATATTGATTTTCCCATTGCAGTATACTATAGTATGTTGGGAGTATTGGATATTAGGGGGGTGGGGGCTTAAGTTTAGGGGGAAGGGATTAAGGAATATTCCTTGGATGATACTAGGAGCCCTTATATGATTCAAGGGATATTCTTACCTGCAGACTTGCAGACTATCCCAACTGGGCCATGTAGCAACTTAGCATACACTGAAGGCCCAGAAGGGTTCCTGTAAAGGTACTTTGGTATATGCCATGCAGGTACATGGACCCTTTGGGTATTTGATTGACTGGAAAGGGTTTATAGGGTTGTGGCCTGATATGCGGAAGTCTCGGAAAAGAGCCCATACATTGCGAGCTGCACTTACAACTAGCTGCAACCACTGGGACTTGCAAGCATAGCTTTTCCTGCTATAGAGTGCTTCTAGAACCAAATGTATATCAAGAGGCCCTTAAACTCCAAACCCCAAAACCAAGCCTTTACGGCCCAAGTTATGTATACTGGGATGTTTAATCATGATCCCCCGAATTTATGTGCAAAAGCATACACTCATCGTTGTTCCCTGGGAACCCTATATGCACTCACCAAATGCCATTGTAAAAGCCTTACTTCATATGAGCCTCGAAGTACAAAAGGTTAGCCCTGAACACGAAGTCCCTCAGCCTATGAGCCCCTGACAAAACATATGTTTTCGGGTTCAGAGCCTTAGGGTTTGAAGTTTGTGGCTAGGGGACATGGGGAAGACAGGTATCGGAAGGGGACTTGCCCTCTGGAAGGTCATGGGTTACCACAAACTATTACGTACCTGCGCTCATAGACCCACAGCTCAATTACATTAAGGACAGCTATAGTTAGGGCACTGTGTTGCTACTAACCAGCTTGTTTTAGTGTTGCAATGCATCTCCAATTTCAGGATCGCCCGCAGGAGGTAGGGAAGGTCTCGGAGACAACAAACTCTGTCCTTGCAGAACTCCGAAGAATGCAATTGGCAGCCCGCGCATTTTCTTCAAATCCAACTTAGGGCTGAGAATCTGCAGCAAGTGGTCCTCCGCAGTTGTAGTGTGGACTGTGACCCCTGCTGGGCTCTTGGCCAGCTTGGAGAAGCTCCGGTTGGCAAAGATCTCTGGCTCTTGGTGGCCCAAACCAGTCCATCCGCTAGTGGCTGGTGCCTTGCAAACATGCTCCCCAAGGGTTCCAAATAGCCGAAAACAGGGACAGTTTAAAGCCTTCAGGGCCTAAAGGCCCAAGAGTGGCTACTTTTAAAGACTCTGAACCCCAGGGACTGCCCTGAAGACCTTCGAAAATGAGTAACACATGGCGATCTTAAAAAAGGAGAAGCAATCGGTTCAGGAATCGTTCATACTTAATACCCTGAGCCCTACCTGAAGTAGCCAATGTACCCAGCAAACAAGGTTGTTGGCTGAAGATTCTGGTATCTTTACCGCTTTGTGGCGGGGGGCTAAGCTAATCTAGCTACAATTTTGGGGTCTCATTCAGACTTTACCCTAAACCCTAAGCCCTGACTGTCGGGTCTAGGGTTTATAGGGCTTAGGGTATGCATGGACACTTGCAGCACCAGAAAAGCACTGAACCTACACCGTAGGCTTTATGGTTTAGGGTTCGCACCACTGTCACGCCCCAAAGCGGTAGCCGTGCTCGCCCAGGGCACTGTCTGTAGGAATCAGTACTTGAGGGTTTAGGGTGTAGTACGGTTTGGGTTAGTATCCCTATTTGGTCCTATATGAACAACCAGGATCTTTTGGGTATTAGATTTGGGCTTCACCACATGGCTTTTGGGTTAGGGTATTTGGGTTAGGGGACTGAATCCTACGCCTTTTAACTTCTATGGGAGCACTAGGTCCGCCTAAAAGCCATGTGCAAGAAGGCTCGCATAGAAACCCACAAATACTAAAAGACGTATCAGTCACAAAGTAGAGGGGCAAATCACTTTAAACAACCTGCACGCTAAGCCCTAAATCTTGAAGCCTGAACTCTATAGCCCATATCCCCCGAGAGCCCAGAACCGTAAACCCGGATACCATTCCACAGTTACCGGCCTCCGCCGCATGCTGTATCTGCGCCTCACAGGCCCCGAAAGCATGCAGTAGGAGCTGCACCTCACCCAGGACGCAAGCTTAATCCTTCTGGAAGTTACGGGCTTAGTCTTCGTAGTTCGGAGGGGGTGGAGGTTCAGCAGTTCAGCATTTGGAGTTTAGCATAGCCCAGGACCTATGCCAGGACCCTCAAAAAACCCTAAACAATATCTATTTAAGTCCTCTTTGGGTTCTGTAGATGCCACTCTTGTAGCACCTGTCGAGGTACAGATACATCCAGTACTACATAGTTTGCTGAGGCTGGTCCAGCCTCAGGGCGTTTGGGCCCGCCACGTCCCCCCCAACCCCCCCCGTCCAGTGATGGGCGGCCCAGTCAAGCCCCAAACAACAATGAAATTCCAGGACTTCCACCCGTGAGCATTTTTTCGTTTCCCCTCCCCAACCCCGGGCCCGAATTTCTGTGCACCCCAACAGCCGAGGCAGGTGCGCGATAGCGTTTACAATAAGCCCGAACCCTGAAGCCTAGGGCATTTCAACACAAGACGCCCTAAACCCTAAACCCCCAAACCTACAGCCTAAACCTTAAAAATTGGCAAGATGAGAATGTGCGTCGGGAGGATCCCACAGCAGCCTCTTCAGTTGGGCATCCCTAAGCGCCCTACACACACGGTGACCTCCCAAGTGCCCAGCCTGCAATCCCAAAATAATTGGCATTTTTCCAGTTGCCCTCAAGCTCTCCGTAGACATCACGAGTCCCCAGCATGTAACCTGAATGTATTGGGCATGTTCTCAGTTGTTGTGGGCATGTTTAAGATCGCACGATCATTGGCTGAAACTCTCGCAAAACATGAAACCTAAACCCTAAGCCCAGAACAATACTAAACCCATGCTAAATCCCAAACCCTAGCCCCTTCTGAGGCTGGTGGTAATAGGTGTCTTTTCTCGAAATTAACCAGCCCTTCCAGCAGCACCGGGCCCAAAACGTCCTATGTAGTTCCCTGTTGCTAGTAAAGCATAAACCCTCACCCCACAATTACACAGTAGCCCTTTTATAAACCTTAAACCGTGGAAACCCGTGCGCCTCTGTGCCGCCGAGAGCGAAGGGCATGCGCCGCAGGACGTCAGAGCGCCGAAGGACCTGCATCGTAGTCGAGGGATCCAAAACATCGTAAGTAGGCACTAGCTATTGGCTTCAGGGCTTGGGGTTTGGACAGCCTCTAGCAAAAGCATCTATCACATTCTGCGGGTAGTGGGCAGGGCAGAATACTAGGACCGCAAAAGTTAACAGTTCCATCGTAGAACCACCTTGTTAAGCGAGACTGACCAGAACTGCCTGAGCCAAAACAAGCTCAAGTATAGTCCCCCTTAAGTAGATAGAATATGGGGCATATGGGGATCTTATTATAATGTACCCGAAGCCATATTCTTTCCACTTATGGGGGAACATAATGAAGCACCATACCCTGAAGGGAGCTCTCGCTAGAACCTTTCTTTGCGTCTTGGGGGGTCCCCTTGTCATCCCTACAGCTCCACTGTTTGAGGGTTACAGAGCCCTAAGGGTCCAAGGACCTAACAATCATATATTTAGATAAGACCCGTACGAAAAATTACTAGTACCCAACACCCAAGTATCTAATTATTGGGTACTTGGACCCTTAGGGGAGTTTAGTCTGAATATGGGCTCAAGGTGAGTTCGTCGAGTCTCCAAATGGCACTTGCGAAGCAGGGCCTCAGGAGCTTCCCAAAACTAGGGATGCCTTCTTGAGGTTCTATACTAAGGAATTTATATATATATATAGCATGTTAAAATATAATGTCAGGGTCCATATTCCAGCCTGCTATTTCGGCAACGTACCAACATACTGTAGCATTTCAGCTTAGTTTGGAGGCGGGTAACCCAAACCTCAAACCTGAAAACTGTACTCCTAACCGCAAGCAAGAATTGGAACCTTGGCATAGCCTGGGGAACTTCGGGAACCAGAACCCTAGCTTCTTCAACATACCCTATAAACCACATAACCCTAAACTCTATAACCCTGAACCTATAACCCTAAACCCTATATACCCAACCCCTAACCCTAAACCCTAAATCATGCACCAATCAAGGTATTAGTCTGCTTTGCCCATTAGCGCCCACAGAGTAGTTTGACCGCTGCTGGGTGTCGGTATCTGTTAGGCCCCTTAACCCCACCCAGAACTTCCTATGTATTTCCGTCTGGGGTAGTAATTGTGTTCAAATCTCTCAACCTTTAGAAACCCTGACGCAATCAACAATTGACTGCATAGGAGCGCTGGCGTAGAGCCAAATCCTAAAACCTAAACCCTAAACCTTTATCCCAAAACAGCGTGAGGCTGTGGCTTCTGCGAATGCGCAGCAGCGTCGGGGTGCACGACGCAAATAGCCTGGCCCGTTCAGGGCTTGGGAGTCTAGCCTAGGGTCTATATGGTTCTAGTAAAACGGTTTTAGGGTTTAGGGTAGGGTTTAGGGCTTGGGCTTCTAGACTCAGGCATCCAAAGTATCTGTATTTTGCAAATTTAGGCTGCTGCATTGGGAATTTGTAGTATGATTTGGGTCACTAAGCCCCATGTATATTTGTAGGGTAACACTGGATTTAGGACCCAGGGTTACGATATTAGGGATTTGGGGCTATGGTTGGGTTCTTGTCTAAAAGCTTGGGTCTGGAGTTCATTGGCTGTTAGGGACCATCCGCCAAGGGCAACTGTGTATTTTAAACTGTTTTCGTGGGGTACTGTGTTAAATTGTTGTGGGGCCTAAGCTGCGTAAAAATTCCCTCCTGAAGGTGTGCCAGGGCCAAAGACTGGGAAATGAGGCTCCACCAGCCCAAGCACCATAAACTTAGAGAGGCCAAGGGTTCAGGGCTTAGGGTTTAGGGTTTAGGGTTCAGGATTTAGGGTTTAGGCTTTAGGGTGCAGGATTTAGGTAGGGCTTAGGGTGTCCGAGGCCCATGAATGTTTGGCGGTGAAGAGAGGAAAGCTCACGCCACCCAGAACCCCAGCATACATTGATTCCGATGGAAATGTCCGACCCGCGTGAACATGGCTGCGCTCTATCATGCCAAGTCCGCTTGCTTGTTCACCGTAAGGGTCCAAGTACACAAATAATGGCGCCTTAGGTGCCAAAAGCCTTTCAGATATTGGTATGTGGGACCCTGATTGGGTTTATCTGGGGTAAGGGTTTAGGGTCCGGGTCCCCCAAAGTCTTATGGGTAGCTTTTGTTTCTGTCAAGCTTTCAGGCCCAAAAGAGCCGAAACCCAAAACCGTGTTGTAAGTCTGAAGGTCGGAAACCCAGTTCCTACTTTGTCTTTCAAGTTCAGGCTGCACAACTTCGAAGAGTCCTCGATACTCATACAGATACTGCTGTTGATACTAAAACCTGCATGGCCTTATTATACGATGATACCAATAAATCCCAATGTATCAGGTCCTTGGGGTCGAGCAGGATTTTATCGTCCATCGTGATACTACGTAGGACTTATACTTAGACTGGCCACCCTGCTTTTTCGGGGGGTCTGTCTATAGAGGGTCAGGTACCTATGGGGTCCTGCAGGATGTTGTTATCCACCGTGGTACGAGTACTATTACTTGGACTGCCCCACATTGTATTGCATGTACCCTCTACCGTGGTGGCCAGCCACTCCCCGTAACCCTCTTCTCGAAACGATGATCTCCCCTAGATCCCCCAATGCCTACCCCCAAGCCCTCCACCCTGAATCCTAGACCTCCAACCCTAAACCCAAAACTCTGAGATCTAATTCCTAACTGCTCAGCCCTAGACACCAAACTCTAGACTTCAAATTCTAAATCCTAAACCCTGTCCCTAAGGATCCATATATATATATAAATATACATAGACTCAAATACTTGGGTTTTGAGTCCCAGCTGTTCAGGTACTTGGAACCTTAGAGTCTAAAGCCCTGTCACATAATCTCTCCCCCGCCCAATTTGCGCAACCCTAAACCCTAAACCCTAAACCCTAAACCCTAAACCCTGAACCCTGTAGACCCTAAACCCTAAAGAAAAGACCCTCATCTCCCCAATCGATTGCCTCCGCGCCCGAGCCGGGGAATGAAGCAACGCTGGCTGCCCTTGGCGTTGGGGAACTCGCTTTTCGCTTTAGGGATTGAAGGTTTGAGGGGTTGTTTAGGGCTTAGGGTTTAGGGCTTACGGCTTAGAGGGCTAGGGTCTAGGGTTAAGTGTGCGTGATTTAGGCAAAACCCTGAGCCCGAAATCCTGAATCCTAACTGCTGAAGCTTAGCCCCAAACCCTACCCTAAATTTCCGTAGACCTTGAGCCCTGTAAATGCTAAACCCGCAACTCTGAAACTGAAGCCTTGAGCGGTGTGGCAAAAGTACTGAATAACTCTCCTCCTAGGAAAAAATCCCACCTAACCACGCTTGCCAAATAATGGATGTTTGAATGTTCCCTGACTGTATCACGGTATCATACTGAGGGGCCCACAAGTCAGGTACAAGTAGCCGCAAGACATATACTTCACCTAAAAGGTTGAAACGACCACTGCTTCTACCAAATCTGATGAATCCACCTTCTGAATAATTCCACAGCCCGTGCTACCCAGGAATGCTCAACGCTACATCCTAAGCTTCTTGTTTATATCCATGGCCTCACTGAACTAAACTCGAAAGCGGCCGGTCCACGCTCCTAAACCATGCTCAAGTAGGTCCTGACACCTAAACAGCTGTAGCATTGGCGCCCGAAATATGGACATTATGAGGAAGTCATGTGGGTGCTTTTTAAATATACCCTAAGGGTCCAAGGACCCAAATAATAGGGATTTAGGGCCCAAATACCATTAATATTATGGTATTTGGGCCCCAAAACCCCCATTATTTGGGTCCTTGGACCCTTAGGGATAGGGTTCACACATAGAAACTGTCTTGGAAAACCTCCTATAGAAACCGTACTTACACTCACTTTTATTCCGCTCCACCTTGAGATCGGGTAACTGGCCATTGTATGGCAAATCACAGAACCCCCAAAATCAGCTTTATGCCCAACATAAGCCATCGTAGAACAGCTTTATGTATAAATAGCCACCATTTGGGGTGATCGGATGAAGATGTTACAAGCAAGGCCTGAACCCTAAGCCCAAACCCAGTAAGCAAAGGGCCGGCCCGCGTGGTTGCGTATGCCAGTCTGCTTTGAGAAGGAAGGGCTCCTGGAGGACTCTACTTGCAGATTCTTTCAAAAGGGTATACCCTAAACCCTAAACCCTAGGGTTCAGGGGTTTAGGGTATAGGGTTTTGGTGTTCAGGACTTAGGGAGTTGCTTGTTCAACTAGAAACGGCCTGCAACCGGTTTGCACCAAGTGTGGGGTTTAGGACGTAGGATTGTTGCATGGATTTGGTATATGGTATATAATTCAGAGGCCCAAGGATCTACATAGATGCGCTTTTTAGGCAAAACTACGACAACAATGCAAGATCTGATCCATCAACAGCACTCTTTCCATCCTTCATCAAAGCCGCAGAACGGCGGACTGTCGTCATTAACCGAATGTGGGAGCAGAAATTATCAGCATCTAAATCCTCAGAAAAGAGGTTTTCAGTGCACTATATAGTACTTACAGAACGTCCATTCATGTTAGTGAACAAGAGTCGAAGTATTCAAGCTCCTACATCGACAAGCTAAGCACAATGAGGGCCCAACAAGGTCATGGGTGGACGACCCCATGTCGCTGTCTGTCTTGTTGGCCCCATAAACAGACCTCATGCTTAAGAGGTCTCCTCATGCTTGACTGCTCTGCCTGAAGCAAAGACGAACTCCTGCAAGGCGCTGCATGACTGGAAAACTCTCTTCCCGATCCTGGTCTTGGCGTTACGAATCTTGATGCTCTCCAGGGCATGGCATGCGTTGAAGGCTTTGGAGCCGATGCTGTTCACAGACTCGGGGATCTCCACACGCTTCAACGCACTGCAACCACTGAAAGCGTAACTTCCGATGCTCTTCACGGAGTTGGGTATGTCGATATGTTGCAACGCACTGCATCCTTTGAAAGCTCTGGAGCCAATGCTGATCACTGATTGGGGGATGTCTACATGTCTGAGGGTGCTGCAATCGCGGAAAGCATAGTTGCCAATGCTTGTCACGGACTGAGGGATCTTGATGCTCCTCGCTCTCTGATTTTTCAAGCTACTAAAAGATTCCTGGCAGCCCTTCTGGGAGACATCATATATTAAAACAGACAGCCAAAAGCCTGAAACCTACATAGGGTAACCAATCTACGTATTATAAAAAAGGTGTGTACCCTAGATGTTGGTGTCTTGACCCCGTATTTGAAGGCCTAGGTTACTCTAGGTAAACCTTTCTGAAGCAACCAAGGTTCTCCATGGCGCGGCACCCGCTGAAAGCCTTGGGCCCAATGCTCTTCACCGATTCAGGGATCTCCACATGCTCAAGTGAAATGCAGGATGAGAATGCCGACTCCTGAATGCTGATCGCAGAGTTGGGAATTTCAGCTTCCTGCAGGCTGACACAGGCTTGGAAGGCCCCATTTCCAACCTTGGCGGTGCCCATGGGGATGTCTACGAAGACCAGTTCCCTGCGACGCACCGACATCCTGCTTGAGGCTTGAACGACATGCTTGAAGCGCACCAAGGTGAATGCCTGAGATTCCCAGACTTTGCTATCAAACTTCAGGACTTCCGCAGTCTCAGTCACCAGCCTCGTGCGGTAACCACCTGGAAGCGTTAACGCGTCATGGTCCATGATGTCCGCAACGGTCGTTCCGGGTTCCACCTGGATCTCTGTGGAAAAGCCATGTGGACCTCAAAGGGGACACTTTGAAGCACCCTGGAGGTAGGCAGGGCTGAAGTACTTGAGGCTACTCGCCGAGTTATCATCCCTCGAACTACACTGATAGAAGTCACCTCAAGTCGAGGTTGGTGTTTGGGGTTTAGGGATTTGAGCATGGTTAGAACAACTCCTCCGACCCAACTCTGAGCCCTGAACCATGGCATAAATTACCAGCAATCTTCCCCGTTTCCCAGTTTTGTTGGGGCTGCATTTCTCGAGGCCTCCTCAACCCTACACCCTACACCCTGAACCCTAAACCCCTGAACCCGAAACCCCTCAATCCGATAAACCCTAAGCCCCTAGACCCAAAATCCAGGCCTCGAAGGCTCAGCTTGATTGGAGCGCCTGCCATACCATCCATGGCGTCAGCCGTAACCCGATGAAACCAATATCCTATGAGTCCAAGTACTCAAATCAGGGTTTAGGGTTTATGTAGGTATATGGTCCCCAGAAAACCCAATATCCATTCTTTATAGAACATACCTTAAACCGTGTAGGGATCCTCGTTATCTACGTAGGAACCCAGTTGGACCCAAATTACATCCTCTTTAGCTTTAGCTACTTGGACCACAGACCCCTGAGAGGATCTAGAAAGTAGAGACCCCTGATACAAATTGTGCACAAGCAGCACAAGGCACGCAACTGGAGGTTCCATTTTCTAGATCCTCCACAGGGTTTCCCGGGGACTTGATGTGCAAGACCCTTGGCCTACACTCTAGACTCTAAACACTATCCCTAAACCCTCGAGCCTCAACCCTCAACCCTAAGCCCTATAAACCCCCAACCTTAAATCCAAAGCCCTAAACCTTACATCCTGAGCTCTATACACCCAAAACTCCAAGCCCTTCAGCAGCCGCCCCGGCACCTCTCATCGCTTATGGGGGCCAACATGCCTTTGGGCCTCACCCTGCGACAGCTTGCCAATCACATGGCTTCGGTTTTCAGCAAGCACCCTAGGGCTTCGGGTTTAGGGTAGGCTCTAATCCAAGGTTCAAACCATGGGCCCTTAGTATGGGCCCTTAACCCCAAAACCCTTATATACTTACTATATACCCTATATGTACCCTTAAGTGTCCCTAAAAAGGCCTAAGGGCCCCATATTAGGGGCCCATACTCCTAACCTTAGATCTAAAGCCTATAGATATTTGGTCCGTGAACTCGACAAATTTACCTACATTATATTGGGCGATTTGGAGCCATAGGGCTCTACAGCCTGTAGGTAGTTGGGCCCTAAACTCTACGAATGGTACCTATATTGGGCTATGTGGAGCCTTGGGGTAAGGGCTTGCAGAGTTTTTTTCTGTTTGGGTTTCAGGTTGGGTGGGGTGTTGAACCTTGGGGTACAGTGACCAAGCACCAAAACACCGGATTCTGGTATTCTGCATGACTGGGTTGAAGATAGACTCGGGGTCAGCAGGAAAGCATGTGGCTACTATAGAGGCATGTACACTTACCGACATCATTCCCTTATGACGCTTTGGATGGAACTCTAACCTTAAACCCTGAACCGTGAATAACGAGCTCAAGCAACGAGCCGGCCATACATACACATTTGCGTATTAAGGATCTTTTGGCTTAGCATGTGGTCCATGCTTCACGCAAGCAAACGTAAGACATCTTGTCCACCATACTATGGACAAGCACAACTCTTGGAACCCAAAACCCTAAACCCTGAACCTTAAGTCCTATACCTGTGAAAGTCTAGGCAATTATTGAGAATACAAGCTGTAAACTACTTCAGCCTGACTACTTTATGGAGGAAAGGTTGCCTAACCGGGGTTTAGGGTTTAGGGTGTAGGATTAAGGGTTTTGGCTTGCGGGCTTAGGGTTTAGAGTTTAGAATTTAGGGCTTAGGGTGTAGGATTTGGGGTTTAGGGTTCCCTGTACATAAGAACTACAGCATGTTGGGGATCCTAGATGGGGATTTCCATCTGAAGGGTGAGCCCAATATAGTCCCCTACCGATTAGATTCCATAGGAGCCATCGCCTAAACTGCTAGCATCCCCTGTGATACTCCCTCATATAATCTACCACATAACACCACCCCCCAGCCGTAAGGATGAGAGACTAGAGCTAACTTTAGGGGGACCCTAAACCCTAAACCCCAAACCCTGAACCCTACACCCTAAACCCCAAACCTCAAACCCTAAACCCCAGACCCTAAACCCTAACCCTCAAACCCTAAAACATTCAAAGAAGGACGACAATTTTTTGCAGGCTGCCAGATCTAAAACCTGTTTCAGACGCTCACGGCACCTAAGAAACACCCAACCAAGGTCTGGGAGTTTAGGGTTTAGCGTTTCGGGTTTAGGGTTTAGGGTTTCGGGTTTGGGCTTTAGGGCCCGATATCCCTTAACTAGGGGATATACCCTAACTTATACTACGGTCCATAGTCAGATGTACGGTATATTGCCTATTTAAAGGATATTGGACTGTCTGGGTTTGTTTGCATTGGGGATCTGAAATGGGTCGGGTTTAGGGTTTTGGGTCTAGATGAAAGGTCCCTCATCAGGGGTGTCCCCATAAGGAAGATTTTGACGTTTGGGGATCGATATTACGTTCCCCTGTACATATTTACCTACAATGATAAGGAAACCGTATTGCGTACTACATATTTTTATGACACCAACGCTATGTAAATTTCTTAACAGCAACCCAGACCCTAAACCCTAAACCCTAAACCGCGTGGCAGATCATGCGCAAACAGTGCAAGGCTCAAGGGCCGTTAAGGTTTTTTGTTTTGAGGGTTTAGGGTTTAGGGTTGCTATGTTTTGTGGTATAAGGAATTGTAAGATGCTACCAGAAACACAAGTTAGACATAGGAGGTTTTGGGTAAGCCCAACTCTGGATCGTATCATATATGAAGCTTGGCGCCAGTGGATGCAAGCGTGGTGCCACATGGCTTGGGTTTGGGGATCCTATGGCGAACCCACTTCTCAGAAAGCCACCACTTTTGGCCAAAACAGGCCCTGAATGAGGCCCAAACCAATGAGAACCTGAGGGAAACCCAAAACCAGCCTGCGGACCCCTTACCTATGGAGAACTTGGAACCCTAGTAAAAATTTCAATTTTTGCTGTTCCTTATAGGATTATAACATGTACAAGCCAAGAGTAAAACTTATTTGAAAGTACCCCTAATTTACTCAACTGCTCCCCCGCACGCCCCTTCCGAACTGTTAAGGCTCTGGTCCTTCGGCGATGCCTCAAACCCCCACGACTGCAGGGGAGCGGCGCCCTGACCACTTGCTTGGTGGTCATATATACGTATATATATATATATACACACATCTATCATCTATCTACCTATCTATCTATGTAGCTATTTAGGGTTTAGGGTTAGATTTAGGGTTAGGACCCTGAGGCTCCTTGGACTATCATCTGCTTTCAAGGGCTGAGCTTTGGGGGCTAAGGTTTGGGATCTCAGTCTAGCAGTCCAAGAGACTTTGGGAGAAGTGAAGGAGTGCACAGAGAAATGCAGTGCTACTGCAGGGAAATCCTACAACCTAAATCCTACAACTAGTTCTACGTCCCTACATGTGTACAAGACAACGCTACTACTACCCAAGCAAGTGAACCTACTATCTGAGCTTTAGTCTAAACTATCCCCCGCAAGAACGCCTGTAATACTCCCCGATATAATCCCCTATGTGACCTCCTTTAAGACGTGTAGACTACCTAAACCCCAAAAGTATGTAAACTAATAGCCCTAAACCCATAATAATAACCACAAAGGCCATTATTTTACATACTTTTGGGGCCCAGGTATAGTCCACATGAGTAACTGGGCTTCTAGGGAGCATGCAGGGAGACTGTGAAACATCATCTGGATGCTTGCGAGTTTCTTCATACAATCCTGCTGGAAACCCCCATAAAAGTACACCCTAAACCGTAAACCCTATAATCCTTATCCCTCGGGTCCCCAGCCGGCCTTGATCCCTATCCAGAGAAACCCCCACTTGCTGGGTTCCTGAGTGTACTCCAAAAAACACTTCATAGGTTCCCTTTCTAAATTCCCCATCCAACCTCTTTGGGCTGCCCCCTATAGTCCTGATTAAGTAGATAGAATATGGGGGATTTGTATGGGGATCTTATTATAAAATACCCAAAGCCATATTCTATCTACTTAAGGGGGACCATATACTTTGCCTTGGTGAACCTAAGTCTGGCCCCCAGTTTTAGATTAGCGAATTGGATACTATTTTTGAGGCCTCCCTCCCACTGCCATGCAATAGGCTTAAGGCTTGACGCACCCATAGCTCCAAAACGCCGATGCCCTGAGTCCTGAACCATAAGCACTAAGACCTACTTGGAGGTCCAGGGTAACCTATAACCTACGCCTACTGTAGGATCACTTTACTTGTAACCACCCAGTTTCCAGTCAAGGAAACTGCAGTCATAGGCAGGTAAGACCTACTTGGAGGTCCAGGGTAACCTATAACCTACGCCTACTGTAGGATCACTGTACTTGTAACCACCCAGTTTCCAGTCAAGGAAACTGCAGTCATAGGCAGGTAGCTGTAATCGTCGGAATTTTACTCAGGTTCTCACAAGCGTTACTAAGTAGGTTATACTGACCCAGGACCTCCAAGTCAGAGGTGCGACTGCTGCCTGCGAGGCGAATGGTCCGGTGGGATCTTGCAGGAGATACTCCAACAGCTCCTGCAACAAATTTGGCAGCATAGGGATTGTGGACGGATATAGGGTTTGGGGCTTAGGGAGAATGGAAAGGAAAATCGGAACTATCCTGGCGGCATTTGCATCTCCTGCACGAAATGATTTCATCATCTCTGTGCTTATATTGGGACATACAATTTACATAATGCGGAGGCCTGAAAACGGCTTGCATAGTTTGCATGTGATGACGTGTCAGGTTTAGGGCTCGGAGTTCAGGCTTAGGATTCAGGAGTCCAGGCTTGCCGTTGAGCATCCGGCCTTAGGATTTGGAGGTTGGTTGACTTCGTAGGGCCAGAAGAAATGGCTTCTTCAAACAAGGGTACAGGGCATACTGCGGTTTTTGCAGGGATTACAAACGCCGGGTCCTCGAGGCTAAACTCCGAACTGTCTCTCTCTCTCCCTCTCTCTCTCTGTGTCTCTCTCCATATATATATATATACTAATATGTGACCCAGAGTCTAAACTCCTGCTATCATCCCCCTAAATGACCCCTACAATAATCCCCTATATAACTAATCCCGTATAACCTCCTGTCAGGAGTTTAGACTACAGCTCATGTATACAGATCTATGGCAGGGGGCTTAAGCTCTACCTACTTACCCCCAACAACAGGAGACGACGATGGCTAAAGCGGATTAAGCATCGCCATCGTGGCCAACGCCACCAAAGACACCGACTATGATTTAGGTGGACCCCCCCACCCAGTAATAGTGACTGCAGTTGATACTGGTGATTATATTACGGGTATCTTTTAACCCTTTAATACCACTATTACAGCGTGGGTGGGGGGGGGGGCCACCTAAACTATAATTAACGACTACGCAAACATCAGTAGCACTTGCACTTTTACTTCTACTTTTCGTGTGTCATGGGGTTACTATGACTCAAGATGAGAAGAACAGAACCAATCCGCTCAGAGCCTCTCTACCCTAGCCCAGGGTTTAGGGTTTAGGTTTAGGGAAACCAAGAAAAATGGAAGGAGTCCTTTTCAAGGTGTGCAGTCTTTATCGGACAATTTTTTGGGGTTCCACGTTAGCTAGGGTGAGTTCTAAACCCGACACCCCGGACCCCACACCCCAAACCGTATCTTGGTTGCTCTCTACCCCCCCAAAAAAAGGTCAACCTTTACCTCCCTTAACACGAGAGAGAAACCCTAAAAGCTACAACGTCATAAAGTTGTAGCCAAGTCCCCCCTAAGTATGGATGTTTTGTTGGTGAAGTTTGCCTGCTACTGTGGAGCGCTAGGGTAAGAGCCCTCGGCTCAGCCTCCGAAATTCGGCCGGCAGCAAAGAATGCTCGCGGCCGATGACTGGCACCTTCTCAGCTCTGGATTTCGTGCTTAGGGTTTAGGGGTTAGGGCTTTGGGATTAGGGTTTAGGGATTAGCATTCAGGGATTAGGGTTAAGGGAATAGGGTCGAGAATTTGAGAATAGTCTGGGCTTGAGGTTGCGATGAGTGTCACGCCCTAAGTAGAATTATTTGTGGGTATTTGGGCTGTATAAGGACACTTGGGGGCTTTAGGTGCGTACTGCTTCGGGATGTGTGTTTAGAATTTGAATTTGGTTTGGAGTCTAAGGATTTGAATTTACAGTTCAGGCTGTGGTTTGAGGTGTAGGACTTGCAGTTTGGGGTCTGTGGGCAATCGATAAAGACTTCTTGGCACGACGCAGTTGTGTAGAGGGAGAGATCCATCAAAACAAGCGCTCTTGTTACTTTTGGTATCAAATCTTGCATGACCCTAGATATAGCCAATACCCTGCAAACTATGTCATTCCAGCATCCAAAAGTGAAAGTGATGTAGAAGCTCTTATATCACACCCGTAAACCCCAAATCCCAGAGCCCCAAACCTAAACCCTAAACAAGCTGAAGCCCTGATACTTGGTATTGGAAGACTACATGTGAATCATGGGTTACTTTACCACCCCACCTGTACTACCCAGTAGGTCCTCCTTGACGAGCCTGAATTAACCTATCCCAAACTGAGCCTAACTGAGAGGGAACCTAAAAGGATTTAGTATACTTGGAGAGTCAGGGGGACTTAGCAAGTAAGTTAATAACCCCATATCCCATATACTAACCCTAGTTCTCCCCATTGTTAACCCCCTTACTAAGTCCCTAGAGCCCTACTATTGGGGTCTATAAGGTTATTTGAATAGGCCCTATAATCTGCATCAAATGTTAGGCAGAACCCCTAAGCCCCAAACTGTCCAGGTACACTTCGACTCCTTCAGCACCTCGCCGCCCAATGCCCCAGCGGGGCGGCGAATGCTCGAGAAATGCCCCGCGCAGGTGCAGTCCTTTAGAGTTTAGGATTTAGGGTTCAGAATGTAGGGGATAATCCCTTCACACTGATTTTACACCCCCCGTTCGTTTCATGTTGAATATTCCTCCATAAGAGACCTTAAGTGCTGGGGACACATATAATTTTCGGAGTGGGGGGGTGTGAACTATGACTATGAGGGGATTATTTAGTACCACCCCCTTTACCCTCCCGGTAGGAAGGGCACCGCAGCCCCCTAGTCAGGCGTAACAGTCTGAAAGATCCGAGACTCCCTGAACACTGCCGTTTCACAGTGTCCTTATCCAAGTATGCAACCCCCAGTTAAATCCTAAACCCTAGACCCCAAACCCTATTGATTTGAACTTCGTTCTCCATTTCCCATTCTCCAAGTTAAACTCTAAACCCCAACTATTAGATCAACAAAGCGGAGCCCAAAATCCCCAGGCCATGAACCCTAAAGTATCACGAATCCTAGATCCTTACAAAAAGTAAGTGCAAATTTCGAAAATTAATTCTCTAACCTTCGACCCCACGCCGTGTATGAATGATGAACCACAAACCTTGACAGACCTTATCTCGGCCCCAGAAACAGTAAAACAATCGCCCAGAACCCATGAAGAGAGCCCGGCGAGCTCTTATTTCACCCTAAACCCCACATATCCAAAAAAAACTCTATATCCCTCTACAACCCCCCTCTGAGGAGTCAAAACCTTACGTCCCACAACCCTAAATATCCCGATAGTAACCCTACAACCCCTTTGTCTAAATCCTGATCACACCCAAAACCCTAAACCTTGTAAAGACCCTACTTGGAGGGTCAGCGGGACTTCGTGCGTAGGTTAGTAACCCCTATAACCCATATAGTAATCCTACTTATCCCCATCATTAACCCACTTACTAAGTCCCCCTGACCCTAAACCCTGAACAATATTGTCTTTTCCATTTATTTTCCATTATCACTAAGTCCATCTGGCCCTCCAAATACGCTTTGCACAAACAACTCTACTACTACCAAGGCCTGGGAAAATACTATATGAGTGACTATATAATGGAAAATCAGATGGAAAAGAACATGGAAAATGAAATGGAAACAAGCTTTACAGGGGGAATATGAGCTATAATCTAAGCTCCTACTATTCCCCTTAATAGCCCCTATAATACTCCCCGATATGGTCACTTATATGACCCCCACTCAGCAGTTTAAGCTATAGCTCTTATGGGTAACTGGGCTTCTAGGGAATATTTCAGGGACACTATGAACCATAGGAGCCTCTGTCTAAATCCACAGTATCCCCCCTAACAGCTCCTCTGATACTCCCCGATATAATCCCCTATATAACCCCCCTTAAGGAGTTTAGACCCTAAACCCTAAACCCCAAATCCTAAACCCTGAACCCTATACTAAACCCTAACCCCTATACTATATAATCCCCTCTATAACCCCCCTTAAGGAGTTTAGACCCTAAAACTGAAGCCTCAACCCTGGACCCCATACTAGATAATCCCCTCTATGACCCCCTTAATAAGCCCTAAACCCCAAATCCTAAACCCTGAACCCCAAATCCTAGACCCTAAACCCTACACTATATAATCCCCCCTATAACCCCCTGGATAACCCCATATACTAGACCCTAAACCCTACACTACATAATCCCCCCCCCTAAACCCTAAACCCTATAACCCCCTTAATAAGCCCTTTACCTCCCCCGGAGCCTTGCGGCCGCCGCCGTGGCATCTGGGCGCGCCGCGGTGCCCGGGTCGCGACGAATGCCATGCCATGGCGCAGAGTTTAGGGGTTTTAGAGTTTAGAGTTTAGGGTTTAGGTTTTAGGGTTTAGGGTTTAGAGTTTAGGGGATTAGGGTTTAGCTTTTAGGGCTTAGGGTCTAGGGCTAAGGATTTAGGGTTGCGGCTTCAGGGGGTTCGGGTTTAGGATTCCAGGTTTAGGGTTTGATGCTTAGGATGTTTGGATTTTTTGGGCATAGGTGTAGGCTTTAAGATTCAGGGTTTAGGGTGTTGGGGTGCAGGCTAGGGTTGGGACTTGGGATTTAGGGCTTAGGTTGGGGAGTGTGGATTTGGGGCTTAGGATTCTGGGGCAACGTTAACTGAGTCAGACGCGCGCGCCGCGCCTAACTTGCAGAATTACAGCGCTGCAAGTATGCGCAACCCTAAACCCTAAACCCCCGAAACCCTACACCCTAAGGTGGCCTAGGGCTAAGGGCTCCCAATAAAGCTTTCTCAGGGATGCCTATATAGAATGTTCCGTTGCAGGGAAATCCCGAAGCCAGTGATCCTAGTAGAAGCTTGGCCTTAATTGAAGTGCATGCAGCTTTCCGGGTTGAGGGTTCTGTAGCTTTACTAGGTTTAGGGTTTAGGGCTCTGTTTCAGGGTCTAATTCAGAGCTTAGGGTGTAGGGCGCATCGGGCGCTAAACTGAAGCTTGAACTTTTTGCCGGCCGGCAGGCTGTAGATTTTGATGACGAAGCACGCCAGACATGTTCTTCAGTGCCAATATAGGGAACAATTCCCCACACCATAGACCAAGAACCTACTACAAAGAAGGACTTTGTACTATGTACCGTACGTACTTTGGACCTTGGGGCGCCCTTGCTGTCGTAGTTCAGGCGTGAAGGTGTGTCAAGCTAATGACCCAGGCCCCAAGCCCTAAATCTCTGAACCCTAAGATCCTAAACCCTAAACCCTTAAACCCTAGACTCTTAATCCCTAAGCCCTAAATCCTGAACCCTGAATCCTACAAGCCTAAATCCTAACCCCTAACACCCCTAAATCCTAAACCTCAAACCCTAGATTATAAACTCTGGTCTCCAAACCCTGAAACCCAAAGCCTTCAACCCTGAAGCTTTGACTATACCCCACACTCACTCCCCCACACTCCGAACCCGAATGCAAAACCCGGATTGGTAAATCCCCTTCCTATCTTAAGGGCCTTATGTAATATTAGCATGCCTGTTCTATAGCTCTGTCAAGGGGATGGGGGGTAATTAGTCACGGGTATACATTAAACGCCAGAACCCTTTGTCATCCCACATCTCACATATTTATACACACATTACCCAGGCCTATATAGGCCCCCTGATGGTACCCCAGTTTTGACTCCTAAGCCTTAACCTCTGGTCCCTAACTCTAAACTCTGCATATACAAGTACAAATCTGAATAAACAGCTGGATGAACTCATACGTAACGCATAATCGCCGGTGGCCATGTGCGTTACTTTTCTATTTACACATACATCCTTACAACCCTCCTAAAGGGCATCTACTCCCCGCATCCATCGTGAATTCCAGAAAGTCCAATATCCTTTAATTGAGGAACATACCTTAAATCATATATTAGGGACCCTCGTACAATTTAGCATATATTCCCTAATTAAGGGATATTGGACTTCGAGGGTCACAAAACCCAAAAAGCTAAACTACACGGCCAATCGCAGGGGTGGATTTCGAACCTTTGCCACGTTATCGTCGCCGACGCTGGCGACCGTGGAGCCTCAGTCACGCGAGGTGTCCTGAAATTTGAGGCTTAGCGTTCCCTAAGAGTCCATGTAGGCATATGGTAGGTACTTGGGAGCTTACTATTGCAGGTACTTGAAGGCCTAAGGATGTACCTTAAACCTACATGGACTCTGTGGACTTTGCTGTAGAGGTTCGGGCTTAATAACCTCAGTGGAATCAGGACTTACGACGAGATTTCCGGGGCTCACTTGTGAGGAGTCAGTACCTTATCCCAAGCTAACATGGACCCCCATAAGTTTTAGGGCGGGTTTGGGGCCCAACCAAATGGAACCCCATGTGAGCGTCTAAACTGCAAGAATCCCCCTTAATAAGCCCTATTGTAGTCCCCTAGATAATCCCTATATAACCACCTTTAGGGACTTTAGACTATGGCTCATGTAGCCTCTTTTATCAGAAGGACAGTGATTGCAGTAAGAAACCACAAGGTGGTGCCTCGTGACAAATTGTTTTTTTCCATAAAGGTGTTTACCCTAAGGGTCCAAGGACCCAAATCATTCGGTTTTAGGGCCCAAATACTATACTATGAATGGTATTTGGGCCCTAAAGCCCTTTTATTTGGGTCCTCGGACCCTAAACCCTAAACCCTATATATCACCCTAAAACCCCTTCAAAGGGAACCCATTATTTGGTTCCTTGGACCCTTAGGCTAAACACATGATGCGCAGCGCCTACAACCCAATCCCCGAAGGATGAACTCATGAGGTTCCACGCGGTTTAGGGTTTAGGGTGGTTTAGGGTTTAGGGTGAAAGGACATCATTGCTACAGGTTCTGCCTCGTGTCGTACAGTTCCTTTACCTTGGGAGGTACTAACATATGCTGAACCCTAAACCCTAGACCCTTAACTCTAGCCCTAAAAGAAGGATGTTTAACATCAACAGTAGGAAGGTCAAATGCTACGGTTGCAAAACCAAAGCCATTCCCTTCCCTCATCAAAGAACCCCTTCACACGACCCCTAACAGTAAACATGGACCCGGACGCGTAAGGTCTCTTGTTGCGAACATCTTCCTTGAAATCTGCACCCCAAATGCCAGAAGGCGTAGTGAATATTTCATGCGAATATGTGTGACTGGGACGGATGTTAGGTTATTCCCGCCTTACAGTCAAAATTTGACAGGCATCATAATTACCCAGAACAAGGGCCCTTTAATGGCATTTCTATAATGGGGGATGAACCAAGACAGGCATTTGATGTTGGAGGAAGGGAAGGCAAGGCTTCAAAACCCTAAACAGTGTAAGGGATTCTTTCACAAACCCATGTATAATGGTCCTGTCACTATCCCTCGCCCGCACCCCAAACAAGTTTGCATGGGGCTTAGCATAGAATATGTAGGACTTGAAATTTGGGGCTAGGGATTATTGAGATTTTGCCATGTAATACCTTTTTGTTTGGCGGGGGGCCTACTAATCCTCCACGAAAAAACCACAGCAAACTAGAAAGGAATTACCGAGACTCTGACCCCTCACGCCCAGCTAAGTTGTATCGGAAAACTCCACAGGAGTAGTGTTTTTTTGGTGGTTGAACCTAGTAAGATTAAATTCCTTATATAAAATACTATACCCCAAAAGGAGGATAGAATCTTACTCTATATTGGGTACCATAGTATCCCCAAATGAAATACTACTCACAGGAACTTCCACTACCTGGGTCGTATGCTGCTTCCGCAGAAGCACACTGCCGTGACGTAGTCCTCACAGACTACCCACGCAATCTAGGAATCTAGGAAGGGCAGGGTCCATTTCGGATGCTAGGGATACCCAGACCCCCTGAAGGATCCAAGAATTGAACCCCCCAGTATGAACCCATTACTACATTGGGGAAACTAGGGGATTATCAGGAGGTTCCATCTTATGGATCCTTACCGGGTCTGGGATATGGGTAGCGTACAAAAAGATTATAGGATTTAAGGAGTCCCTGGCAGCGAATCTAAAAGAATCTTTTTTAAGCAGTCAAATGTGATCCTCTATACCTTAGGAGGACCCCCCACCCTGTAATAGTGGCATAAGACGAATAGAAGAGGACCCGAATATAATCCTTAATATCCCTTATAGTCACTATTACAGGGTGGGGGGTCCACCTAGTCTATACCTAGGTAGAGTGCAGGCGAACATGCAGTGAGTGCTCAGCAAAAGCAAGCTCCCAATGAGAAGCGTGAGTTCTATTTATCCACCCAAAATTATTGTCCTCATTAGGGTTTGAAGACAAAATGTCTAGCGCCGGGTACCCCTTCATGTAGCACGTGCGCCCAACAATTCTTTGCTGACAGACTTATGTACCTCACGCGCCCGTTTCAAAACGGCATCTTGCATGCCATGCTACGCAAACACGGCAAACCAATTTTCACATTCCTAACTTGCTCTGACCCCAAGTCCTAAACCCAAAGATTCCACGTGGAGGCTCTAGAAGAAGGGGTTCCCAAAATTAGGGGTACCTTTTTGGGGGGTTCCAATAATAAGGACTGTAGTATTTGGGGGTCTATATTGGGGTCCCCTTATTTTGGGAAACTACCAAGTGGGTCCGTGAGCTTTCCGCGAAGAGGTCCTGGTGACCCTCGAGGCAACGCTGTTCGTCGAGTGCCTGCGCAGGGACTTTCGGCGCTGTGGGCTTGGGCGTTTAGAGTTTAGGGTTCAGGGCTTTAGGGTTTAGGGCTTTAGGGTTTAGGGGGGGTTCAGGGGTTCTGCAGATGATGTGAGAGTCGGGGCCATAATCTAAACTCCTTAAAGGGGGTCATATAGGGGACTATATAGGGTTCAGGGTTTAGGGTTTGGGTTTTAGGGTTCAGGCCTCACCTCAAAGCTCCAAAGTACCTGTCAGATACTCCACAAAACCTAAGTAACAACTCTCAGCACAGAATCCCAAAGTATATGGTTATTGCGTTCAGGTGTCAGGGTTTTTTCTTCACAGAGAATCAAGCTTTGGGAAACCTACGCCCTCAACCCTAAACCGTGGGGGATTCTTTGCCGAGGGAGAGGGGGGACCCTAGGCACCCCAAGGAATATTCAGGAATCATAGGATGGTAGGTGTTCTTATTTTTGGAACTCGATCTCATGTAGAGAACCTCCCACTTGGAGAGTCAGGGGAACTTAGCAAGTAGGTGAAAACATGGGGGATAACTGGGGGCTGTTGCATGGCTCTCCGTAGGTTCCCCGGAGCCTGCCTTGGCTTAGATCTATTCCAAGAAAACCTTAACTTACTGAAGGGGAAGACGGGCGCGGGTAGTATAGGGGAGTAGTAGGGGAATCCATAACCCTTGCATATGCAAAGTAAAAGTATCATTCCAAACGCTTGTCCCCCGGACCATCCTCTGAGCAGAGGAACAGGCATGTGGGGGGTAAGGCTTTGTGCTTCCTTGAAGCTTTCTGGCGGGGGTGCAGCAGTGCCATGCAGCCATAAGAGGGAGAAAGAGAAAGAGAAAGAGAGATATGTGTGTGTATATATATATATATACATGTATGGGTGGGGTTCCTAAGATTAGCGGTGCCGTGTTGGGGTTCCACATCATAAGGGATAGTGACAGTATCTGGGATCTGGGAGTCCATATTGCGGTCCCTCTATTAATGGTAACCAACATATGCAAACGCAGAAAGATATGGTATATTGGATAGTATACTTGCTAAGATTTGCCTAGTCTCGAAAACCCCAGGTATATTGGGAGGCTTTTCAACCTCGCAGACTTTAGCCTGCGCAGACCCCAATCTATGCATGTACTTGTTCATGTGCTACTCTGGGACTACTAAACGGCGAGGTAACCTGCTTATAAGGGGTTACAGTAGGCTTCTCGTGTGCGCATATAAAGTGGGTACACTACATCACCCTCCTGCAGAGCCCCTCAAATCAGATATACTTTCAAGCTCTCAAACTGAGTCTTTGAACACACCCTACACCCTAAACCCTAAACCCAAAACCCAATAAACCCTAAACACCTGGCGCAGAGATGACACAACAGGAAACCCTCTCAGGGCTCATTTAGTCAGAGTTGTCCAAAAAATTCAAGCACCCAACGGATGTATGATACCTGCTCACATGAGCTCCTGTATTGGCATCTTGGGCCTAAGGTATCCAGTAGTTAGGGATTTGAAGCCCCAGTATTCAGTTGCCAAGGAGTTGAGCTCCCGAGGAAGATGCCTCGGAATTCCACAGGCGCACGGTTCCATCGTCAGAAGCGCTCGCCACAGTCTCGCCATCCTCGTTACTTGTGGTCAAGGGGGATTGAAGGGGTGAATGGGCCCTTTGTCAGAGATTAGAGTATACGGCGGCTGTCGACGGCTGTTGTTCTGCATTCTGATTATGCCAGCCAAGACAAGAAAAAGTAAGAGGAGACAACAGGAGACAAGACAGCGCTTATTGCAAAGGCGGCCACTTTGGTGTACTCGGACCCTGAGAGAGTAAAACCCGAAACCCCAAGTAGTAGGAGAAATCACGACTCACAGCAGTCCTGTGAGAGGTCTACAGCACGAACACGGTCGACGTGGCCCCGCCTGAAGCAGCCAATCAGCGAGATAGCAGGACATTCGAAAACTGTGGACTATCCTGTGTAAACGTAGGGGTCTGGGATTGGGATGTCAAGCTAAGGATTTTGGGTTTCGGATTTAAGTTTGGGGGGCTTGGGCTTTCCTAAGACGATCGACGCAACTTTGAGTTTTGCGGCTATATCATGTAGACCTGAATTAAGATCTAGAATATGCTAGTAGATCCTAGCCCACCCACTTTACATCCAAGCTAGGGCTTCTAACAACTGAGCCCGAAACCGTGATCCTGACAGGCTTCACGATCTAATGCCGTTTAGCTGAAACAAGTTTCATGGAACGGTAGCTTTCTCCTGCAGGGTCCAGTATACAATGATAATCATACACTCTGGGTTGATTGTACTATCGAAGCCGCTACAAAATCTTGGGGGAGCATATGATGATTACATATGCTTTGGACCCGTGGTTCCGTGTCTCCTTAACGCTCCCTATGCTACAGGTGCGAAATATTTCAGTGTTCATTGTTTTGGTACCTTGACTTCTTGACCTCATTTGGTCACTCTGAGCCCTCCACCCTAGACGCCCAGTCTATGCCTAAACATTTGGAAGCTTTGACAAATTCAGATCCTACTTGCAACTGAAATTCCTACTCACCCTAAACCCTAAACCCTAACCCCATTATCATGAGGGAACTTAGGAAGCTCATCCTTGGCCTCTGGGTGCGTACCTAGGTAGGGCAGATTTACTGCAGAACGTCCAAGGAGAGTGCTGAGCTCCGTACAGCACTCCAAGCAGTTCCAGCGTGCGCGGATTCCATAGCCTTTCGCTGAGACATGATGTTCTTGTGAATAAGCTCAAGGGTTCTTCGGGGCTTTGTCTATACATATTTAGGTCCCAAAAAGGGGGCCGCATATAATTACTTTGGGTCGTAAGAATATGCCATGTAGCTACATGGAACCGTGAGGGCATGATGCAAGGTGCCAGCCACACTAGTTCAAGAAGAGCCTGGCCCTAGGGGTCCAAGGACCAAAATAATAGGGTTTTAGGTCATTCATATCACAGTATTTGGTCCCTAAAACCCTATTCTTCGGGTCCTTGGACCCTTAGGCTAGGGGAAAGTTATAATGAACTTCGACAGCTTACTTACACGAGGACCGTGTAGGAATATAAATGCAAATGATACATTACAAGTCAGGCTCCTGGTATTGAGGGCGTAGAGAATGTCAGCAACGACTTTGGTCTAGCACGTGGAGACACGAACGCGAAACAAAACTAGCAACAGCCCAGAAACAAGATGTCCTCAAAGATACAGAGGTCCCCATCTCTTAGGATGTAAGAGCCATAGTCTAAATCCCCTAAAGGGGGTTATGTATGGGACTATATAGGGTCCCTGTTATAGGGCTTATTAAAGAGGGATGCAAACTAACAACCTTCCTGCACTACAAGCTCCGTTATCACATCCACCAGCTTCCTGGGTTGCGAAGGCACCGCAAGATTTAGGGTTTAGGGTGTAGGCTTTAGGGGTTTAGGGTGATATTCTTAGGAACCGCAAAGAACTTACAATCCTGCACCTGGCTTAGGATAAATAGATACCGTCCACAACACAGGCTGCAGAGCAAGCACTAATCAAACCAACGGCTCTGACCCTCGAAGAGCTTGATCCTGCATCCTTTTCCCAAAGGGTCCACATATACAACAAATAGGGAATTAGGTCCCAAAATACCCTACTGTAGAAGGAATTATGGGTCCCAATTCCCTAATAGTTGTATAAGTGGACCCTTTGGGTTTGCCCAAGTCCGACCATGAGGTGCTACGTTTAGGGCTTAGGCTTTAGGTTGTTTTCATAGATATGGGGACCCTAACATGGACGCAAAAATAATATACTCCTGATTATAAGGACCCTCACTCAATAATTGAGTACTTGGGATTTGGGGTTAGGGTTTATAGGGTCTAGGGTTTATAGGGATTTGGGTTTAGGGTTTGTAGGGTTTAGGGCTGAAGCTTTAGGGTTTGTAAGGTTTTGGGCTTAAGCTTTAGGGGCTAGGGTTTTGGCTAATAGTCATTATAGTACATCAGGCATTTGGACCCTTAGGGTTTGTAGGAGGACATCATACGCTGCCACACTCCAGGGAATGTCAACGTAGTGCATAAGTGAGGCCCAAAGGCTAAAGGGGTTCCTCTGTATATACTTTGACGCCAACACATGTGGTGTAGAGAAGTTTCCGAAATGAGGGGTGCCGGGTACCTATGACAGGGCTCAAAGTAGTTTGGGGTTTATCTTGGGCCCACCTCTTCATGAGAGATATTCTGCCCCAAACCCCAAACCCTAAACCCTAGACCCTAAACCCTAGACACTAAACCCTAAACCCTAAGCCCTAGACCCCTATCCCCAAACCTTGGGCAAAGTTTGAATGACATGCAAGCTCCCCCGCCTCACAGTCCCGTCCCAGCTTCCACTCACAACCTTTGGGTCCCGGGTTTTGGGTGTGGAATTTAAGGTTTGGGGGCTTAGGATTTAGGGTTTGGGATTTAGGTTAAGGATGTAGGGTTTAGGGCTTAGCATTTAGGGTTTAGGATTTAGGGTTAAGGATTTAGGACCTTAGGGGCAGTGAGGGAGTGACTATCGGAACTATGATGTAATACTCCCCCATATAATCCCCTATATACCCCCCCTTAGAGGACTTAAGACTAAAGCTCACGTGACCCCTGTAAAATATTTGATGGGGGGGAATATTGGTATCAGTGGGCGATCCACCACTCCCATCAGGCACGCGGATCACTTCGAGGCTTGTTTTTTGGAGGGTGCCTTGGCTCAAGTTTGTACAAACCCTAAGTGCCCAAGTACCCAATAATTAGATACTTGGATTTAATTTGGGCAATAGTAAGTATAGTACAGGTTTTGGGTACGTATACGGTTGTTAGGTACTTGGACCCTTAGGGCAGGGGATCTCAGTACTTGCAGGCAGATAAGAGTCCCCTTTGGTCCAAAAAAAAGCAAAGAACAACTCAAGTAGGTTCAGATTAGAGCCCAGGGGTCTTCACGGTATCTCTCTGGCTTTCAGAGCTTAACCGTGGATAGTATGGAGAACAAGGGCGCGCAGCCCAGGTCTTAGTTTTGGCACTTGGGTTTCTCATCATGAAAAGTCTGGTAGTCACCATTGGGCACGGAACAAGGTTTTAGGGTTATACAGTTACAAAGACCCTCAAATGCTAGCTTGCCGAAATGTGGAGCCCTCTGTTCATTCTCTACTCCCAACACTGCCCTTAAGCGAAAGCACAACGCGAGGCTTACACTTGAGGAGGTTTCAAAGTCAGGGTGCCTAGACCCTAAATTCTAAGCCCTATGAGCGCTGCAGGACGTGCTCTGCCAGAACACGTACCCCAACAAGGCACGCAATTGTATACAGAAAAGGCTCCAAATTCGAGGGACTCGCTTCTACGCCTTAACCTGCCTACACACAAAACGCTAAGCCAATTGCTCCGCCCCTATTGCCTCCAAGTGTGGCAAGGATTATGGATTGGGTACTGCATCCACCCTGTAACAACCTATGGTCAGGTGCAGGGCTATGTATATACATATATATATNNCAACTGCTACAGAGTGGGAGCAGTATGCAACCTTTTCACCTGAACACACCCCCGCAGATGGAGTCTCTGAGTCGTTTACGGGCTGTAGATTGCGTCCTGCCACCACCCATTCAGAGTCTATAAAAAGGGTCATATTAAGACCTTCATACACTTATAAATGTCAAGTAGTGGGGGCAGTATTCAAGCTGTAGAGCCAATTGAAAAAAGTCCTGTAGCACAAGGGTGCATCTGATGATCAACGATATTGAATTCATACTAATCTTAAGTCAGCAACCCTGACATTAAAGAGTACCCATACGAGACCTTCTGTATTGAGGGGAACATGAGGCGGGGGGGGGGGGGGGCCNNGGTCGGTATTTGCATGAATAGATAAAGCAAGTGAAGGACGTCCCCAACCCTGTGCATAACTCAATGTTTGTAAAAGTCTCCAGCTGCTGGTCGTGCTTTAACGCACATATATCGTACCAGTGAGGACTGCCAAAATGCCTGTGCGCAGGCCCCAGCCAGACTAACAACATAGAACCTAAACAGGGGAAGCTTTGGGGAATGTAGGCGCCTGGACCCTGCCCCTCCTTCAGCACTCCGCTACCTCGAGGAGACCGGATGTTTGACAATGCACAATAATGGCTAAGTTAATCGGCAAACTAATGCTATGACCCCTTGGTACCTCCAGGACGTGGAGAATATCGAAAGGATCCGCTCACCAACCAACGATGCGTGAAGTGCGAGTCAGTAGACCGTGCATCCCCCTAAGGGTCCAAAGACCCCAAT
>CAJNIZ010018914.1:59307-82099 GCA_905231905.1 Symbiodinium pilosum
AAACCCTAAACCCTTTATATCCCCCTATAACCCCTTCAAAGGGGCCCTATTATTTAGATCCTTGGACCCTTAGGGTCTCAGATCAGAACCCGAGGAAGTTCGCAGCCAGCAACAGAGCAGACCTGAAGATGTTCCCCAGAGAAAGGTTAAAGGCTTAGGGTTTAGGGTTTTGGAACCACTTACTGAGAAATAGCAGGGAATAAAGGAACATATTGTATAAGGAGTAAGTAGGGATTGTACTCCCTTTAATCTGTACTAACCCTCCAGTTAGACTAGAGTCTGGGGCTCAGGTTTCAGTGCAGCAGCCTGGGCGTTTAGGGTTTGCGGTCTAAATTGGGTCAGGTATGTAACCCTCACCCTACGTCTATGCCATCTGAGCGCTCGGATGATGTGCGGAATTTCTTCCCTGACTTGCCGTGCTTGCGTCATGGGCAAGTATGCAAGCTTTGTACGATGTATCCCTTTATAATGGTCCACGTCTTCAGTAGTGATATACTTGCCCAAAGCCTGCGCTACGATTGCTCCTACCCAAAGTACCCACATCTTGGTGCCTCTTTGGAGCCTTGGAGAAAATATTTAATGCCCAGGTTAAAAATCATTCGAAGATTATTGGAAATACGCAAAAAATCTTTTTGGGCCCTAAACCCTAGACCCTACTTCTGGCAATTCCCAGGCCGCTTAAGGTTCCACAAGCCCCCTATCATGCTTCTCAGCTCAAGAGGATATGTGCTGACCACACCCTAAATAAGGGTAATCGTTTCCATTTTCTCTTCCATTCAACATCTTACTAAACCCCTATAAACCCCAAAAACGTACTAGTTTCCCAAGATTCCAAGACCCTAAACCTTAAACCCCTAGGCCCTAAAGCCCTAAACGCTAGACCCAAGGTCCCAGACTATACAAGTTGCGTGTAAGGTTGCAAGTTACACAGTTTGAACCGGTTGAGCGATGCGTCGGCCAGGTACTGGCTGAATAGTAGTAAAAAAATGACAATATATTAGAAATAGTAATAACAATATCAATGATGCCAGCAAACCGTAAGGGGAAGGGGGGGATAATCGAACTAACCAGTATGTGCTTCAGGGTTAAGATTTCGGGCTTCCAGTTTAGGGTTTAGGCCGCTCACTTGCTCGTTTGCCAGAGCTCAGTGTGGACGGCGCAACAAGAAAACCCCAACAACAAAAAACACGGCTTCCAGGATTCCACAAACTCTCATGCGACGACGTCGAAATCAAAGTCATCGCTATGTGATCCCTGAAGGAGCCCCTGCCCCCACATAATCCCCTGAGTATCAACCTAATCCCCTAGGCCCTAGGGTCTGTGAGAGTACAGCAGTTTTGCGACATTCCCCAAACCTAATAATTAGTGTTTAATCCCTAAACTCTATATATCTGTACATGTGTAAATACAGAAAAATCGCGTGGTAGGTGGTCCAAGTTATTGCCCCTTTCTGAGCACCCTAAATGCCAGCTGCCTTGGTATATATACCAAGAACACAGAAAGTACCATTTTCTTAACAACCTACCATCTATCCCTATATATGCGCAGAAACCTCCTGTTTCCATTGCACTGTCCATTGTTTTGGCATCTGGCTATCCGTTGTATGGGCTACGTGCTAATACCCCTGAACCCTAGACTCGAAACCATAAGTCCAAACCCTAGATCGTGAACCCTAAGTTCGAAACGCTACATCTTAACACCTGCTGATAATCCTGAATCCTAATGCCTATTAACCGGGACTGCGGCACAGCTCGTGTGGCCCTGGAGCTCCGACCTCCTTCCCGGAGACGTAAGGGTCCAAACCTGGAGTCCAACTCGAAAGGGTTTAGGGTATACTTGCTGCCTTTGATGGGGTTATGGGGATATATAGGCATGTATAGGCTTTTAGGGTACACTCACTTCCTTTAAAGGGGCTATGGGGATGTTTAGGCAGGTGTAAGGTTAACGGTATACCACTCCCTCTAAGATAATGGATATATATATATATAGATATATAGGCATGTATAGTGTTTAGGGTCTAGGGCGCGGAGCTCTGGCGGCTTTATCAAGTAGGTTATACCTGGGGCTATACGCTCCGAATTGGAGTTAGTCTGCTTACCCTAAACCCTAACAACCCTACACCCTAAACCCTAAAATCCTAAACCCTAAAACCCTAAACCATAACCCCTAAAACCCTAAACCCTAAACCCCTAAACCCTAAACACCTAAAACCCTAAACCCTGAAACCCCAAACCCTTAACCCTAAGCCCTAAACCCCAAACCTAACGAAGTTCCCTCAGCCTTGAAGTAGTTGTTTCGGAGCTTCAGGGTTGGGGGCCAACCTAGACCTCCCAAAAGGCTGGAGTATGCGGCCTAGCGTCTACCTGGATCCCAAAAGTATGTAAAATAATGGCCTGTATGGCTATTATTATGGGTTTAGGGCTATTATTTTACATACTTTTGGGGTTTAGGTAGGGTCAATATGTCCAAGATTTTGAGCCCAGAGGGTCCATGTACCCAAGAATTAGGTACTTGGGACTTGGGTAATAGTGATTTTGGTATAGGCTTTGGGTAAGTATATGATTATTAGGTACTTGGACCCCGAGGGGAAGGTAAAGGCTGTCGCCTTGGGGATTTGGGAGGTTAGTGTTTGGAGTTTAGCTGTGAGTAGGGAGCTCAAGGGGCAGGGATGCATAGTAAGTAGGTACTTGAACCCGCAGGTAAGCCAATATCTAGATTCATGCGCCCTACCAAACTCTATTTGCTTACCTAGCTGCCCCAGACCTTGATGGCTAATGCAACCAAGCAGCCCGTCACAGTGCTGCTGTCAAGCAGGAAGTTTGTTTACATCTGTGTGATGGTGTTTGTAGCCAAAATGAGGCATGAAAACGCGCCTAACCCAAAAGGGTCCAAGCGCCTGGAGTATAAGGTTTTAGAACACAACACACAAATCTGCATGGTCTTTGGTACCTACAATTCTATTATTCGGGGCCTTCGGGTAATGTCATTAGTTCAACCTGAATAGGGAAAGGGTTGCCAGCACATTCTACACTACTCTTACCCGTACTCAATAATCATATGGGGGGGTCCAAGAATGGCGGGGCCCTTTGGACAGGTCCGCATAGTAAGGGTGATGCCTATCTATGTACGGAAATTACCATACATCCGCTCAAAGCTTGTACTACCTCTCTACTACGACACAAACATATGTCACTGGCAAAATCACGACTACAAGCATCTTCCATCCGCTGAGTCCCGAGCAAAGACAGCCCTGCAAGGGGACCTCAATTTCGCACGTCCCAGGTTGCAGCAGAATGCGGCGGATTCCAAAAATGTCTGGCTCCCTCTGAAAGAGAGAGAGAGAGTGAGAGAGACAGAGAGAGAGACAGAGACAGCCAGAGAGAGAGAGATAGATAGATATACGTAGATATATACATGTATCCCTCAAGAACTAAAGAAGTATTCAAACGCTTATGGCAGCTACCCCGTCAAGGAGCCCATAACTTTTTTGAACTCGCCCTCACACTTTTTCCAGCATCTTAGGTGGGTTTGAGGGGATCTGCGCTTAAAAGCCATGCAAGCCCGCTCGAAAGTATCCACCGTGGAGTTCCTGAATCGTGTGCATCCTAGAGACTCCTTGACGTTCATGGGTAATTAACCCTGGGGCTCTAACCCTATAAATAATACCTACATTGGGCCGTAAACCCCGTAAATAGTACCTACATGGAGCCTTAGGGTAATTAAGGCTTACATGTCTCAGCTGAAGTCAAGATCCCGTACCTAAAACATCACTTTGTAGTCCCTAACCCAAGTGCAGCCTATGTACCCAGAAGCAAAAGGTCGTGTCCAAAGGCCACGCCCGGTAAATGGTCCAGGGTTCAGGGCCGGCCCCAGGCGCTGCAAACTCTTCATCTTAATTCCATGACGCCATTCCTAGCAAGGTACTTTGGGGCGTAAGTACATAATGAATGTAGACAAGTACCTGTAAGTACCTTGCCAAAAGGGTTCGCGTAGCTACATCGTATATATTCCGGCTAAACGAAATTGTGGGAAGGCCTTTGGCCTTAAGTAAATTAAGTATATATACAATCATGACCCGGGTTCCTAGGGCCCTCGCCCCCAATGGTATGGCCCCCTTAGGCCCCCTTACCACCAGCCCAAAGGAGGAACATCTGCATGACCCGAACAATAGGGTTTAGGGTTTATGGGTTTAGGGTTTAGGGGTTTAGGGTTTACCCTAAGGCTCTTGGACCCTCATCATGGGATCCTAAACCCTAGCCCCCAAAGCCCAAACCTTCCCCCAGAAGGTCCCAAATAGTCCTAGGAGCCTTAGGGTAGGGGTTTAGGGTTTAGGGCATGTCTAGGTGCTCCATGGCGACAGTCAATCACCAGAGTAATGGCAACTGTGGGATCTCATGCCAGCACCCTACAACTGGGGGCTTAACAGCCCTGGATCATGTTTAGTATAGACTTACATGAGTAGTGATTTTTTGGTGGTTGAACCCAGTAAGATTATATTTCTTATATGAAATACTATACCCCAAAAGGAGGATATAATCTTACTCTATATTGGGTACCATAGTTACCCCCAAATTAGATACTACTCACATGGGCTCCTGGGGCTCGGAATCTACAGCTGCTGCTTCTGAGCCTCTGGCCCGGCTACAACGATGCGACCCTCATCGGCGAAAGCCACGCACCAAAGTGCTCCACTGCCAGACGTTTGGGTTTGGGGTCCAGTAGAATCCTATTGTGACCCTAAGGGTATCAAACCCAGTAATGTGGTACTCCAGGGTCCAACAAAGTAGGGTTGGGGTTTGGGTCTAGAGCTGCCGGTTGGAAGTTCAGAAGTTGTGGGTCCTTTGAAGGTTGGTGGTTGGGGCTTGGGGCTTGGGTCTTAGGATTTAGGACTTGGGGAGTGTAAGGACTTGCACGGCACGTGGCATTTTTATATGATTTAAGGGGCAGCTCAGTTTTCCGATTTCTGTGCTATTTGTATGTGAGCCCTCACGCCCCTTCTGAAACCAATAGGGAAATATCTAAAGTTCACAAAGGCCAACCCAGAATAGGAGGAGGTGGAGATTATGTTTGGCAATAGAGGGATACACTGAAACGGAAGCTGCAAAGGAATCTTTGCAAACATCTGAGCGAAAATCTAAACTCCTTGAAGGGGGTTATATATCGGATTATAGGGGACTACTATAGGGGTCATTAAAGGAAGATACTAGGAGTTTTAGACTATGACTCAATGAGCCGTCAAGTCGTGGCATATTTTGTGGGTCCTCACTCAGGATGCAGGCACATGTCTGCTTCTTGACCGAATACAAACATGCATATATATATGTATATTTATAGCCCCCCTTAAGTAGATAGAATATGGCTTTGGGTATATTATAAAGAGATGCCCATATACCCAATATTCTATCTACCTAAGGGGGACTATATTTATATCTGTTTACATTTATTGGTTGTCCCAAAATTAGGGGTACCTTGTGGTTTCCCCATGATAAGGATTGTAGGATTTTGGGGTCTATTCTTGGGTCCCCTTATTTACAGAAGCTGCCAAACTTCTGACAAACAGAAGATCCCATATACCCCATAGTCTACCTACTTACGGGGGACTCTAAACCCTAAATAGTAGTTTCCATTTTCTTTTCCATTCTCCCAATATAACCCCAAAATAACCCCTATCTACTTAAGGGGGACTCTATCCCAAACCCTAAACCCTAAACCCTAATCCCTAAACCCTAAACCCTAATCCCTAAACCCTAAACCCTAAACCCTACACCACTCCTTAGCTTGATGATCAACAGGCCTCCCCTCCACGCCCAGCGTAGCTTTGCACTGCCCAGTGAGGACATCCCATACCTGGTCTAACCCAAAGGGTCCATGTACCCAATAATTAGGTCCCCTTTAAAGAGGATATATAGGGATATATAGGGGTATTTAAGGTTTAGGGTTTAGGGTTAAGGGTCCATGTACCCAATAATTAGGTACTTGGGATTTGGGTAATAATGATTTTGGTATAGGTTTTGGGTAATTACATACCTGGTCTAAGGCATGTGCGTGGTTTGGGTTTAGGGTTGAGGGTTTATGGTTTAGGGTTCAAAATTATGGTCCCTTTTCGGGTCCCGATTATAATATGGCAACTAATATTTAGGGTACCCACACAAGGGATCATGATTTCATTTTGACATCCACCCATGTACTTGGAGGCCCATGGGACTTAGTAACTACCTAAACATGGTCTTATGACCCTTCTTACAATCCCCCTAGATGAGGTTACCCAATTTGTGAGTAGTTACCAAGTCCCTTGGGCCGCCAAGTAGGGCTTTTGGCTTCGGGCTTAGGATTTCTAGCACGCGTAGCTTGTAGAAAGGCTTGAGGCATGAGTTTTTTTAAGCAAGGCAAAGTAGCTTGAAAGTGGGGAGGTTTCCAGCTTCTACTGGGTTGCTGTTAAGGAACCTAAATCAAGTTACAAGAGCAAGGGAAACCCCATTCTTGACTGTATACCAACAAACGTAGGCCCTAAACCCTAACCAAGACCCCTGATTCATAAACCCCCTCCCCTTAATAGCGACAGTAATAGGGATCCTAATATTAAAGCCCATAAAAGGAAGGGGTTTATGAATCATGTGTCTGGAGTAAACCTTAGGTACCCATAGTATGGTAGCTTAGATTAAGTTCCTTAGCAGCAACCTAGTCACGGTAGGCCCTCTGCACCATTCCGATAGCATCAAAAGATTTTCCTTACTGGGGGTTGGCAGGGAATATGATTCTACAATTGCTTACGATACATGCTACACTATGCACCAAACAGCAATCACTATTCTGCTGTTCTCGACGACGACGACTATTATCGCTACAAGCTGTTCCTCTGGCTCTGCATTGCTGAAAGCCTTCCTCCGCTTAGTTTCTTATGCGTACCAGGATGTCAGGGCAGTTGGCCCTTCCAGAACTTACGTCTTTTCCTTAGGCAACAATACCAGGGTTTGGGCAAAGACTTGATGTGATAGTGTCCGACGCGTCCGTGCGACACCACTACACTCTGTATGGCATTGAATCACCAGGGTTTAGGGATTGGGGTTTAGGGTATAATCCCCAATGATGGAGACTCAAATGCAAGAACATGGAAGATGAAATGGAAGCTGAGATTCTAAAGGGGTTTAAAGGGAACCCCGAGGGTACCTAACTCTTTACCGTACTTGTAGGGTCAGGGGACTCACTAAGTAGGGTAATAACCCCTATAACCCATCTAATAACCCTACTTATCCCCCTTACTAACCCACTGACTAAGCCCCCCGACCCTAAACCCTAAAACCTAAACCCTAAATCCCTAAATCCGGGAGTAAGTTCTACCTCTTCCTTGGGTTTATAGAGGTAGTGCTCCTCAATCCTGGGTCCCCATTGACCAGGCGGACTTTTTTTCGGGACACAGCTGGGTCGTAAAAGGACAAATAAGCGCTCCTTTCATAAGGGGATACTAGGGGTACCTTAAAAGGGTTTATAGGGGGTAGATAGGGTTACATAGGGGATATATAGGGTTTAGGGTTGAGGGTTTGGGGCGTAAGATATACCTATATGGAGTAGGGGAATGGAAAGGAAAATGGAAACTACTACTTCGGCTTTAGGGTTTAGGGTTTAGGGTTTAGGGTTTAATTAGCGGGTTGGGGATTTTCCCCCAATAATGGAGAATCAAGTTGACATGAACGGTATATAGGGCTTCTATAATGGTTATATATTGAATTGCTGTTAAGGCGCTTGAATTAAGTTACCATATTTCGGGTATGTAGTGAATAATGGGTTTCCTTATTGTAGTAAATTAATGTAGGTTCCTGAACAAAAGGCCAGATAACAATGTCCTGCTGAAAATTGGGCGCGGGGAACCATAAACCCGGAATCCAAAAACCCAAAAATCTCATTCTCTGGAGCTGCAACCTGTCGCCGTTCCCGAAGTTTTGTGGAATTAGCTTGAGACAAACCAGGGTTTAGGGTTTAGGGCTCAGTGTGCGGCCTTGACAACGCCGTCCTCCCCAGCAACTGCCACATCGCTGCCTCTCGGGGATTATACGTGTAGAAGCTAAGAAGTAGCTGCAGCTATAACCCATCTAAAACCCCTTAGCTACAACTACCCAAGATATAGTTGGAATACAAGTGCGTTTAGTAAGTAGGTAATACTGGACTTCAAGCCTTCAAATGCCTAAAGATTTCAACCCTGTTGAACAGAGAGAGCTTGAGCGGAGCTGTGATGAAAGGAGGCGTGCGATTGGAGGGTTTAGGGTCTATACTACTGCTCTGCTGAGTTCCTCCTTACTCAAGGTCATTTAGGATAGCAGTGAAACCGATGACAACACCTGAGGCCTAAACCCTGAGCCAAGGGTGCAGACACCCCGCCTCGCGCGACGACGGCCCAAAGAGCTTTGCCTGGACCTCTTGAGAGTCAAGCATGATTCCCTAAACCCTAAACCCGAAACCCTCCCCAAGGCTTCAAGTACCCCACTCTTAGGGTTTCAGATGCCGCAGACCGTGGAAGCTACAGCATTTGGGATTTAAAGCCCTCACCTACATCTCGGTACTTGCACCCTTAAGGTTTCCAGCTAAACCCTAAACCCTAAACACCAAACCCTAGACCCCAAACCCCTAAACCCCAAATCCTAAACCCCAAACCCTAAACTCCAAACCCTAAACCCTAAACCCTAAACCCCAAACCCTATATAATCCCCTATAGGGGGAATATAGGGATAATGGAAAAGAAAATGGAAACTACTATTTAGGGTATTATAGGGGTTCCATAGGGGTATAGAGGGGTAATATAGGGATAATGGAAAAGAAAATGAAAACTACTATATCATATAGGGTTATATAGGGGTAATATGGGGATAATGGAAAGAAAATGGGAACTACTATTTAAGGTTTAGGGTCTAAGGATTAAGGGTTTAGGGTTGAGGGATTATAGGGTTCGGGTGTCTGGCGTAGAGCTGAGGGCTTTACGGCTTTAGGGCTTAGGTGTGTTGCGGAGTGCAATGTTCAGGGCTTTGGGGAGGGAAGTTCATGTGCGGAGCACACCAAGCCTATAACGTGACACTGGAGACCCACCCAGAGTGAGGGTACATGAAACTATTGACATGAGTCTTTGTGGTAAGTCCCGGTTACTGAATGACCTTGACGATGTTTAATGTACCATATCCTCCGGTGGATATTAAAAATCGTGCATGGCCCTAAGTACGTTATACCCTGGGAATAATGGGACTATAGTATACTAAGGTCATGCAGGATTTTTAGTATCAACAATCTTTATGAGCCCAGTATCCCCCCATAAACCCTTGTAGGTAGGTTACCTGACGCTTGTACGCGCAAGGTCGTGGAAGTAGCATAAACCCTACACTCTACCCCCCCCTTCAAATTGTGCATTCCCTGTAAAGAGGTCCTTAAAGCTACCCCAGCTCACCTCTTAGTAGACCCATGAGGGCACATAGAGGTCTGGTGAGCTCGAATGAAGCTTGAGTCCACTGCCATGGCATTATTCCAGGAACTCCGGGGCTCCAAGTTTGTGAATAATCCTTTTTTGAGGCCCTAAGGCCTCGAACAGCTAGATAGCCCCTACTTCAGGCTAGTTGGAATCTTAGGGGAATATGCGTGCATAAGGGTTACAGCGCAGACGAACCCTGAACATGTTTGTGAAGTCCTTGCTCACACCAACTGAGTGCACACATCGTATTCCTCCATCGACCTTCACAGGTGGTGGTGACGCGTTGTTCTTTGAAGGATCATCATGTCACCCTCCCATGCTCAACTCAAGAACTGCCCCAATGGCACCACAGCACTATGCACGTGACTAGCACGATCCAACCACAGATGTCCAAACTGCCTGAGCCATGAAGCTCTACCCCATAGAACCTACCCCCCCCCCAACCCCAAAACCCTCACTAACCCTCCCTGAAGCTTACGCGGAAATGCAAATGAAAATCAAGGCAGATCGGCTGGGCCTTGAAATTTGTCGACGCACTTGCCTGCTAGATACTGTTGATACTAAAAATCCTGCATGACCCTAGTATACTATAGTACAGTAATTCCCAAGGTTTACGGTGCTTGAGGTCATGCAGGATTTTTAGTATCCACCGTATTTAAACCTGTACCTAGACGTCCCAAATACTCCTACGAATAGCCTGTATACCCACTATTTGGGTTAGAAGCTATCATCTTGGGTAATTATCAGCGACGTCCAGGTACGTATAACCAACATGTACATTGGGCCCTATAGTCCATGATGTCAGAATAGTTAGTTGGGAGACTCGCAGACTGTTGGGGAGTTGTCAAATGTATGTGAGCTAGAGTCAATATTACCCAGATAATTAATGGGCATGGGCTCCTCATTAGGCACTAGATACATAAAACTACAAGAGGAACTCCCATGTCCACTAGCTGATGTGATTTTGGGTTCCCAGTGTAGTGATACGGCCGCCAATATTTTCGATAGCCAAGAGGTCCCTGAACCCCAAGCCCCTAAACCCTAAACCCAGGTCCCAGAGTGTAGAAGTCAGCTGAGTGGTTCATGGCGTAGATCTGCAATTTGGAGAGTCAGGAGGACTTATTGAGTAGGTTTAGGGTTTACGGGTTTAGCTGTGTTTTCCTGAGTGCCTAAAGGTACACTCCTCACAGCACATGGAGCACAAGATGGACTATGATTCAAAGTGCTGTAATCCCCCTCCTCCTTGAAATATGACCCCTCGCGCCCCCTAATACTCAACATCTTACAATTTATCCAGACTGCCTCGGTACACCTAAGCACTGCTTTGAGGGACCCTAGGGTCAGCTGTATGACATATCCCCTAAATGAGCCCTCTATACCCCTGCTGTAACATCTTGTGTAGCTTACCGAATCTTTCACTATATAAACCCCAGCACCCCAGAAAATTCGCCCTAAATCCATTATTTGCTGCGCACTGTCAGATGCTTTCCCATAGCGCTGCCCCCTCGAAACCAAAGACAGTTTAGGGTTCAGGGTTAAGTTTTTGAGCTGCAGGGTGTAGGGTTCAGATTTTAGGTTGTGGGTTCAGGGTTACGATTTTAAGTTTTTGTGTTTAGGGCATGTACTTCAATATCCTGCCCTAAGGGTCCACGTACCCAAATATTAGGGCTTTAGATGCCCTAAAGCCTTGTTAGTTGGGTACCTGGACCCTCAGGGCTGGGGTCTAGGGTTGAGGGGTAAATAGCTGACCTTCATGATCAGAATAGGGGTTTTGGGGTATAGCATACCATAGATACGTAGGGGTTAAACGGGGATACTGTCGGCGGTCTACAATGTACGATATAGCCAGACATCCTGTGCAAGTAGAATGAGCTGATCTGCTACTGCTACTCCTGTGTAGGGCAACTGTAGCTAGGGACCAATACGTGTGCTATAACTACAGATACTCCGTTATAGGTTATGAGTCACGCTGGTACTCCATCTACTCTTCCAGCCCGCCACTCAAATCCCTGACGAAGCGATAGCTATGCTTGGTGCTGGATACCCTGCAAGTCTCTAACCCGAAGCATGCCTTTCGTCTGAGGGTTCTGAACAAACCTGATACACTCTGCTGATGATGTTCTGTGTGATCCTTATTTGCTCAGCAGGGGCCTGCTGATGTTGTTTCTGTCTTGCTGTAATATTTTCATCCCTAGAGACCTTGTGCGTCGATATGTCCCGGTTGCGGTTCATATGCAAGCGTTGAAACCCTAAACCCTAAATCCTAAGCCCATAAACCAGATAGGGTAATTGCAGGAGTTTGTCTATCAACACTAGGACCAGCTAAGACAACACCAGGGTAGCCCGCACTGAGGCAAGCTGGTGAAGTAACACAGAACAGTCCCCAAAATGGGTTGCTGTTAAAGAACTTAAATTAAATCACTCTAATCAGGAAACCCAAAAATTTACTGTATGGTGATTAACAACCAGCAACGCAGTAGATGGCCTTTCCATTCCTTTGACGTCCACAAAAGATCCTAATTACTCCCCAAACCCCCAATTTCCCCCCTAAACCCTAAACCCTAAATCCTCAAGAAAGCGCAACCCCAATATCCTAATGCCTGCATGTCCAGCTCAGACTTTCAGAATTCTAGGTTTGTATATAACCCTAAACGTCCAAGGACCAAAATTTTAGGGTCTTAGGTCTCAAATACCATTCAGAATATAGTATTTGGGTCTTAAACCCCCATTATCTGAGTCCTTGGACCCTTAGGGTAGGGTTCATAGACGGGATGTAGGGACTTTTGGGTATGTATTGGGGCTGTATAAGGACAATGGAAAAGAACATGGAAACTATTTGGGGCTTAGGGTTTTGGGTAGGGTGTAGGGTAATAATCAGTATGCTGCAAAAGCCCGTTCACCATCTTGTCGGGGACTCTGGTTGCCTTTAGATGGGCTCTTGAAGCTATGTACTATACGACAAAAATTCATCCCGCCTAAGCTAGAAAACTCTGTGAGATAACTCGGGTCTTAGGCAACTCAGTATGCTAAACTACCCTCTCTCGAAGGAGCATGGAATCACATCTAGGCCACATGCGAGTCTTCAGGTTCGGAGGAAGGTCCAAGAACTACCAACATTCTCCCCACCAGGACCTCATTTAGGGGATACAGGTACCGACTGAGGTAATATTAGGGTTATATTGGGGGTTCTATGGGGATAATGCAGCAATAGAAACTACTACTGTATAATGGGTTACCCGAAGGGTCCAAATACCTAATAATCATATACTTACCCAAAACCTGTACTAAAATTACCATTACCCAAAACCCAAATACCTAATTATTGGGTACTTGGACCCTCTGGGTACTATAATGGGTTATATAGAGTTCAAGTCAACTTGCGGGGCCCACATGGTGGGGGGGCGAGCATTGTGGCCCCATGGCAAAGCAGGCGCTTCTTTTCTGGGCTACCGCGAACAATCTAAGCGCCGCTTAAAGCATGCCTGCGCCAGTGCTTGAGGTTTAGTTATTTGGGTTGGCAGTTCATGGTGCGGGGTTCAGAGTTTAGGGTTCCGGGATCCAGTTTGGAGTCAGGTTCCAGGGTTAGTATACAGGCTTCGATTCTTCGGGATTCGGGATTACGCAACCCCAAATAGTTTCCATTTTCTTTTCCATTATCCTTATACAACCCCAGTATATACCCGATGATTATCTATATACACCCTATATTATACATCCCTTATATGAACCTTCAGAACTTTGGGTTTACAATCTGCTCAGGTCTTGGATTCTGGTTGCTGAGCTTCGGTTCGTGTCCAGATTTAGGGTACCTCTTCTCGGCCCCAAGGTATGCTGCCGTAAGCTCATTATTGGGTTTAGGGTTTAGGATTTAAGGTTTAGGGTTTAGGGATCCAAGTATACAAATAATACCCGCATTGGGCCCAAAGTATGAAAAATATTTACATTGGGCTATTTGGATCCCTAGGGTAATAGAGGTTTTCATGAGAAGCTTCTCAGTACCGGACTGTGACTCCGACAACTGCAGACAGAGAGAGAGAGAGAGATAGATAGATAGATAGATTGATTGATTGATTGACGGCTTGCCAAATAATGTTGATTCAGGTTATGCAGAGGTTGTACAGAGATGACATAGCAGCTGCATGGAAATTGCCAGTATTCAGTTAAGTGTCGCAAGCTATGGTCCGATCGGAGGGGTTCAGGGAATTTTAGATTGACCGTGCAAGGCTTGCAAAATCGTCCCAGCCCTGAAGGTATACAGCTTTAATGTTGCTGAAACACCCAATCATACATAACCCTATAAATATTTATATACAGCCCTACTTATCCCTACAAAGCCCCTATATGATCCCTACGTTACCCCTAAAGCCTCCCCAGAAGGCACAAAGGATACCCTAAGTGACCCAGCAAAAGCCTAAGCCTTGAGTGCCAAATTCTACCACCTTTCTGGCATACACCGGTAGCCCGCAGCCCCGAACATGCCTAAGCCCTACTATAAGCCTCATGCACCAAGCAAACATGACTAAAACCATGCTATAATATAATACACCCTAGCCCGAAATCCTAAGCCAAAGTTCTGCATCCTACACACATAGACTGTCACATAGAATCCGCATCTCCCAATTTGGCAAAGCCCCAAGTCCTAAGGACTCTTCGCTCCAGTCTCTAAACACCATGAGATCTAGGTCCAACACTAAGATCTAGGCCTTAAACTGCAACCCTCAGCCCTCAGTCATTTTGGCTTATAGACTTTACCTAGATGTCCTACCTTTATTGGGTATACCCTACAAATATATGGGACAGAACCCCAAAAAAAGGAAGGACATCCAGGGTCTACTTAGGAGGCTCGTTGGACTTACACTTGTGCTGGTACTACTTCTTATAATCCCGCTAGGTGGACTTACACCTCTGAGTCAACTGCACATAACCCTGCACTTTAAAGCCCGAACGTTAAGTAAGCCCTCCGCTCCAAACCCGAAATCTGAGCCTTACATGAAACCCCTCAAGCCACAGACTTGCGTAGTCCCCCCCAAATCTTTTTATCCCGAAAACTCAAACCAAAACCTAAGTATCCCTACAACCCTCCAGTAAAGGACAAACCCAAATGACCCCCCCAAACGCCAACAAGCCAAAACTCTACATGCTACCCACTGACAATCCTCAAGTCCTCAAGCCCTAAACCGGTTGAGGGTTTGGGTTACCCTAAAGCCTAGACCCTATACAGTGGAACCCGGCATGCTGCTAAACCGAACATCCTAAACCCAAGCTACCTAGACCCCAAACCCTCCATGTACCAAATACAACGCCTTCTTCCATTCAAACTATACTGTAGATCCCCTGCAATTCCTTCAAAAAAGCCCTTCCCAGTTCTTACTGTTTTTCGTAAGAATGTAACACAATCCCTGTGGCAGGCGCAGTGAAACCCAAAATCATATGGGTAGTTTCCAAAAAGTAGGGCCCAACTTTGGTATCCCCGAATATTTAGGTGCTGTAATATAAGCTATAAGCAGAAGGGGCCCATAATTCTGAGAATTACCCATATCCCCATTTGACTTTCTCTAAGCCCTAAGCGCTGAACAGTATTTCCCAGAAAAGTTTCCGTAACCCCTTCATCTCTCCCGTTTAGGGGTTTAGGGTCATGCTCTGAACCTTATAGCTGCCTAAAGCTACTTTTAAGCAACCTGTACAGCCATGTAGCTCCTGACATATCATGGTCATCACCTTCCACACAACTGAACCCTAAATCCTGAGCCCCTTAGGCCCTGAGCATATACATATATATATATATACACGCATGTACATGCCCTAAGCCCTGAACTCTCTAGGCGAGAGAGAGAGAGAGAGAGACATATATATATATATAAACCCTAAACCCGCATATATATATATATATAGACATATGTATATACACTCCCCCACACAAACAACCCTTTGGACCTAAGTCAGCTGCTTCAGGATCATTAGGGCTAACTAGGGGGGAGACGTACCTCGGCAGGGATAGTATATAGGGTTTAGGGTTTAGGGTTTAGGGTAAGCCCTAACCCCTGGGTAAGCAACAACGACATCATATGTAACTATGTATATATGTTATATAGATATTTATGCATTCTTCCTTTCTTCGCGGATCTATCCATCCATCCATCCCTAAGCACCACCTTGAAGCACGCTTGTTTGTATCTCTATGAACACGTTCAACCTTTAAAGGGGCCTATCCATTTATCGATGTGTCTATCTGCCATTATCTGTCACATATATATATATACGGGTTACCAAAATTAGGGTGCCCTGATGGGGTCACTAACATAAAGATATTAACAATCCATGGACACTACCATATATGGGAGTTTCGCTAAATAGGGGGACCCCATTTCTGCCACCCAAATACTATAGCTCGTCTTTTCGGGACCACCAAAAACGGTACCCATGATTTGGGAAATCCCCATATCCCTATAAACCCTAAACCCAAACCCCAGACCCAAAACCTTCGATCTACCCCCACGAACCACCTTCCAGCATCCTCCCTTCAAAAGGGTGCCTATCTATGTATCCATCTATCTGTCTTAACCCTAAGCAATATATATATATGTGTATATATATATATATACATATATATATATATGGAAGTTTCCCTAGATGAGGGGACCCCAATGTAGACCCTAATATACTAAAACCCTTATTATGGGACCCCGAAGAAAGTACCCCTAGTTTGGGGAAATCCCCCAATATGTCCATGTGTATACATATATATGTCCCGGTCAAGCCCAACCCTAAACCCTAAACCCTAAACCCTAAACCGTAAACCCTATCCTGCCCCCCAAAGGACCGGCCTCCGGGGCGGAGGCCCGGCGCGCGGGAGCCGAGGCTGCTAAGGGCAAAGGGCATCTGGATCCTTCCAGGAAGGATGGGTTTAATGGAAAAGAAAATGGAAAGTACCATATGTAGTAAGGTATATTAGGGTTTAGGGTTTAGGGCTTTCATGGGAACCCCAAACACTCGGTTCCCCAGTAACCCCTAAATAATATGGGTACCCTTTTTCCTAATATTCAGCTTTAGTAAGGAGACCCCCAAGTAAAAAGGGAAAAGGGTACTACTGGGGTACCTAGAACAGGGAACTCCAAGAATATAGTAGGAATATAATAGGAATGTAGCTACCAGGGTCCTCATATTCCATTATATTCTTACTATATTCTTGGGGTTCCCTGTTTGGGGTTCCCACTAAAGTCTCTTAAAGGAAGGATGGGTTTAATGGAAAAGAAAATGGAAACTACTATATATAGTAAGGTATATAGGGTTTAGGGTTGACGGATTAAGGTTAGGATTGAGGGATTATAGGGTTTAGGGTTTAGGGCTTAAGTTTAGGATTTAGAGCTTCAGGGGTTGAGGGTCTAGAGCTTAGGGTTTTGGGTTCGGAGTCGAGGGTTTAGAGCTTGGTGTTTAAGATCCTCCCGCTAAGGATGTGGGAATACGGGGCCCCTTCAAAGGGTATCTGAGGATGAATGTATAGGATCTGTCGCATTTTGAGGTTTTAGGATGTAGAGTTCACGATATTGGGTTTAGGGCCATAGAGCTACTATGGGCCGTCGCAGTACAAGGGCGTGGAATTTGGGCAATATTAGGGGTTGTGGGCTTATTCGGGCTTAGCAGGGCTTCTAAATCCTTCTCAGAGTGGGGCTCTATTGGGAACACACTTCGTAAAGGGAGATCAAAAAGGAAATCTGCCTTATGACCCTTTGGGGATAGATACTTCTAAAAGTGGACCAGTTAGCGCGGCAAAGGGACTCACAAAGGTCCAGTTCACCCTCAACCCTTGTAAGCGGTGTGGGGGATCTCGGGATCACTCCACGAACTTGAAGTTCCGGTGTAATCATTAAAGAAAGGGTTGTTGATCGAATTGGGGTTTGATTTCAGGGCGGCCCATGAAAAATCCAGATCCCTCGAATGAAATATCAGTTTGCATTTTTGGCATCATGATACAGAGGTATATCTAATGATATGGTGTAAAGAGAAAGAAAATAGAGAGAGTAAACCCTAAGCCCTAAACGCTGAATCCTACACCCCTAGTGTGTGTGTGTGTGTGTGTGTGCGTGTGCGTGTGCGTGTGTGTGTGTGTGTGTGTCTTTGGAGTTTAAGGTTTAGAGCCCCGCTGGTTCAGGGTACCTCCAACTATGACTCGATGACTTTTACTTCGGGGACTTTCTTCAGGGCTTTTCGGGTTTTAGGGGTTTAGGGTTTGGGATTGAGACTGGGTGAAAATTCATTCGGGGAGTTTTTAAACCCAAGGGGCTCCAAAAAGTCCAACGCATGAACTAGTAATAGGCATTAAGTCGAGCCCAATGGTATTAGCTATAGACTTCCAACCCTAGATTTGGGGTTTAGGGATTAGGATTTAAGGCTACCCTTAACCCTAAATTCCAAACCCTAAGCCCCTTCTGGCTATAGGTACTAAGTGGGTCTAGCCCCACTCTCCCGGAACTATTGCAGGGACAATCTTCCTTTCGTGTGGACTCCATGGCTGTGCCCCTTCAAAAAACCGTTTAAACTTTTTGGGGTTTAGAGTTGAGGGTTTAGGGTTTAAGAGTTTAGGTTTTAGGGTTCACAGTTTGGGGCGCAGGGTTTATTAAAGGACGAGGTAGGCTTTTATAGGGTAAATCTTGGATCCATCCTCTGGCAACCGTTAGCGAAACGACCTTAGGGTTACAACCCTGGAAGCCTTGACCCTTGACCGTAGGTAAGGTTCAACTGCTTAAGGGTTTAGAGTTCGGGGTTAGGCATGCTATTTCTCAAGAAGAATCCTGAAATAATCCTAGACAAGGACTCCCCTCATGCTCCCCGATTATTCTTGTAGATCCTTAGGATGCCAAGGAACCCACATGCTCAAAAAATGTCGGTCCTTGAAAATAAACTACCCAGAAAGCCCAACATCCCGTATTTAGGGAGTGCGCCTTAAATGCCGTAAATCATATTAAGGGCTCCGGTATAATTTGGGGTAGATTCCAGATTCCCTCTTTGAGGGATAATGGACTTTCTGGGTGAGAAATGGCGTTTTCTGCGAAAGCTGACAAAGCAGCAAAGATCAGGTAAACCCTGAACCCCTGTATATATTCTCGTGATTCGTGCTGTAGCTTCTTTCCAAGAAGTGCTGTGCGGTAGGCAGTGGTAGTGGCCCACCTAAACCTGAACCCTGCATGCACTTAATGTGCTTCGTCCTGAACACTACGCAACAACCCTACATAACGGGCAATGATTCCCCTTAAGCCCAACTCTTAAATTCACTCGCCTAAAACCCTAAACCCTAAAACCCTGAGCCTTAAACCCACAAGCAGCAACCTCCGCAAACACCCTTAATCTAAACCTCCTAAATCCCAACCCGCTAAAGTCAAAACCCCCCGTTTAAGGAAGCGGTCCCTGTTGGAAGAGCGTTATTGAAGGCAGGTTCCATCGGCGTAGCCCTGCGGTGGCTGGAGAGTTGAAGTTTTAGAGGATAGATATTCTCTGTGAAAAGCCCCAAACCATAAACCCTAAAGGTCTAGGGTTTGTAACTTTGTCTTTCGAAGTGCTTGTTGGGGGTAGTATCTGCGCCTAAAAACATCGAATGGGTTTCAGGGGTACATGATGCTCCAAGCGTGTAACCCCAAGAGTCCGAGTAACCAATAATTAGGTACTTGGGCTTCTTGGCAGTAATAACAATAATCGTACAATTTTCGGGGTAGCTATATGCATTTCATGTACTTGGACCCTTAAGGGTTCTAGGAGGATTATGATTCTTACTATTCCGTCTTCTGGACTGCCCTCATATGCGGAGGTCTCGAAAAAGAAGGCCCTGTGATACCTTTGAGTGAGGTTCTATGGACAGCGAGGTTTAGGGTTTAGGGTTTAGGGTTTGGGGTTAAAAGAGGCACAAAAAATGTGTTCAAGTTTAGGACTTCAGGGTTTAGAGTTCACCAAGGTCTGTAAAAAAATGGTTCCCTGAGTTTCTCCTGGGATACGTGGGGGCTCTGGGGAGTGTTCGGAAAGCAAGTTCCACATCTTGTCGGATGGTCAGGGTTTGGGTTCAACCGTATGCTCCCTTCATATTCTGGCTCGGCATTTAAGGCTTATGGTTTGGGGCTTGCGGAATTTAAGGATGTTAATGTGCTTCTCTTTTATGTGGAGAGGTGGCTGTACAAAGTAAGGGTATAGTCTCCGTATGCAATGCTTTAGCACAAAAGGAAGGTTCTGCGTACACATGACCTTGCTTTCCTTTAGTACCCAATGGTTTCATCATGCTTGATGAAAAGCAATCGCTGGCCGACCAAAGCTCAGATTGATCCATCAGCCCTCTTGCAATGGCGCTCGGCCAATCTTGGTAGAGGGTGCAGCACCAGTAGGCGACTTCCCAACTGGTGTGGGCTATGTTGCCTTCTTCTCTCCATAATCCCAGAAGCCCAGGGCGATGAAGGCTCGCGAGCTTCCCATGGCTAAGCGACGTTGCTTTAATTACATCGCTTGTCACCATTGCGGTAGCTTGGAGCTCTGGGTATCCTGAATCCAGCACCCTAAGCCAAACCTGCGCTCCCCAAACTAGCATGAAAGCCCGGAAAAAATGGTAATTTCCCAAAATAAGGGGACCCCAATATAGACCCCAAAATAGTATGGTCCTTATTATAAGGACCCCCAAAAAGGTATTTTGGGAAACCTCCAAATTCCCACAAATCCCTTCGGAGACCTTTGCCACTTTTGATGGGGCCCTGGAAGGCTTCTGGCTGCCCTCACCCGGCGGAGGAATGCACTGACACACCCTAGAAGCCCAGGTACCCATATAGTAGGTCCTTGGGTTATAGATAGTATAAATTCATATAGGGACTTAAGGACAGGAACCCAATATATAGGTAACTGGGCTTCTAGGGACAGTTTAAGCATGGTTTTTGCCCTCGGCTTTCTTAGCAAGAAGCAGTGACGCCGTCAACTCCACAAAGTCTATAGTCCCCCATAAGTAATTAGATAGAATATGTCGTTGGGTATATGATAACAAGATCCCCATATAACCCATATTCTATCTACTTAAGGGGGACTCTAAACCCTAAATCGTAGTTTCCATTTTCTTTGCCATTATCCAAAAATCACTCCAATATATCCCCTATCTACTTAAGGGGGACTCTATCCCAAACCCTAAACCCTAAACCCTAATCCCTAACCCCTAATCCCTAAACCCTAAACCCTAATCCCATACGCCTCTCTCTGTAAGCAGCCTTTACGGGACTGTTCAGGAGCAGGTAGACATGCTGTACATACCCTAAACCTTGATCCAGAGGGTCCAAGTACCCAATAATTAGGTACTTGGGTTTGGGGTAATAGTAATTTTAGTACAGGTTTTGGGAAAGTATATGATTATTAAGTACTTGGAGCCTCAGGGTGATACATCAAGCGTAAACTCGTAGTCCTAAAAACCAAAGCCCTGCAGCCTAAAATGTAGCCCCCACATGCTAAACCTGGAGCCTGGAGCCCTAAACAGACTAATCAAACCTTGAAGCCTGAATCCTAAGCCCTCAGCTATTACATCAGCACGTGGACTCATTTCGTCGTCCAGTTGTGCAGGGCATGCTTGTTGGACTTTCCCTTGAGGGTTTCTTGCTTAGGGCTCAACATCTAGAGCTACAGGTTGCTTAGGCTGAGAGAAATCTTGATCTTAGCTTAGAGCTTCAAGCTTAAGGTTTTAGGGCTTGGCTCCCAAAATGGACCTGAACTCTAAAGCCTAAACGCCAAGCCCTGAACCCCAAACCCTCAAGAGAGGATTAGGATGGTGAAGCCGTCGCATCACCAGCTCATGGCCCTGAGCGCAGCTTCTTGGGGTTACCAAAAGTCTCCTGACTACACCCCACAAATACCTACCACTGTTGATACTAAAAATCCTGCATGACCTTACTATACTATAGTCCCAATATTCCCAAGGTATAAGGTACTTAAGGTATGCAGGATTTTTAATATCCACCGCAGGACACACCCTTCCCTACATGGCAGGTCCTGATATAGACCCCGAGACATTGGAATCCTTGCAATAGGGGCCCCAATGGTATCCTTAAATTCTAGCAACACCCATATACTCTACAAGGTTGGGTTACAAGTAACCTTTGGGACGTTTAGGGTTTGATGTTTGGGGCTGGCTATGGTTTAGGGTTCCGGGTTTAGAGTTTAACGCTCCTAGCAGCCCTCCTTGTACGCCCTGCATTGATTCCCAAGGGCAATTCTAAGTAATTCGAACCTATGACAAAGAGGAGGCTCCCATCACACTACTTGTCAAAAACACTTCCAGGTGAGCAGCTGGTGTGCTCCTAGAAGACGAATGGGTTGTATGAGAGGTCTCTGTAGCCCTTACCTTAAACCCGGACCCCTAAAGCCTGAATTCTGAACCCTAGACCGTAAACATTGAACCCCAAACTCTGAACTGTGTGGCCCTAGCAAGTCAATCCCAAAACTGGTTTCCTCGATCTCTGCATTGGCGCGAAACCTCGGGCTTCATTCTTTGTACTGGTGCGTAAAGGGGGGTGGGGGAGTGAATATAGATAGCGAGAGGGGTATATACAGGGATTGTATAAGGATATATCAGGGTCATTATAGGCGTCCACTCCCCCACTCTCCCTTAAGCACCAGTCTTTGTAAGTTATGAAGCGGCTATATGGGGTCATTTTGAGGCTAGAATGGGTTGTGTGGGGGATGTTTAATGTTTCGGGTGTAGGGTAGGGATGCAAATAGTTCAAAGTAGGTTCATTTGTAGACAGCAACCCCAAAGTGGTTCTGTTTGTAGACTTGGGGGTTAAGCGTTGAAGGTATGGGTTTAGGGCTTTACATGAGCTACAGTCAGTGTTCCCGTATAATGAAAGGACATGGGTCCCTACCAGGAACTATCTTCGAAACTATAGCAACTACCACAAGGGCCCCCGTGTCCCGTCATGGTCCCTTAGCAAGCCTAATTTTGACAGTAACTGAATATTATCCCTGTTTAACCTCCACATAATCCCAATCCCAATTACATTTTCATTTTCCATTGTCTTTCCCATTTGGGGGTTGTCCAATATTCCTTTTCCCAGAAACATTTCGCCGCCCTCTCGCTTTCTTTCGCCCGCAACATTCTTTTGAGATGTGCAACGAACCTTATCCAAATCCGACCCACAAGTCCTGTATTTAATAGATTTGTTGAATGCTTGGAAGTTCTGGTGGGGTCCTATATGGTCAGGGGGCCTAAAAAAAGTCACGTATATGTAAGTAAACGGTCCTAAACCCACTCCGCAAACTTTCAACCTAAGAAAATCAGTGATGTTCTCGCCCTGCGTGCGCAAAGCCGGGCATTTCATAGAAGCCCGAGTGGCCAAC
>CAJNIZ010018925.1:2700-17374 GCA_905231905.1 Symbiodinium pilosum
CGCTTGTAGGTGCTCGCCTACACTGACGGTCGCCAGCACCTTTCGGGCCAAGTCAGAGAAAACAGTCCGTAGCTGTGTGCTGAGTCCTTCTGAGCTACAATCCGCTTGCAAGGGGTAAGGGTTTAGGGTTTAGGTGTAAGGGCTTCGGTGTGCCGATGCCCCATGTGGATCACGAAACAAATCGGGAAGCTCTTGAAGATTCGTCGGTAGTTACAAGCGGAGCTATATGTAGGATAGCTCTGGCTATGACCTAGTCATCTCACTTAATGTTGAACCCCTGCCCCCCATATAATGTTGCGTACAAGTTGCCTATAAGACAACCTAACCTATTTCTCGGGCGATCCCTGAACCGTAGAGCTATAAACGCTACATATCTCTGCCCATAGTCACATAATCTACCCACATATCGCAATATGCCCTTCCGTAGTCCCTACACAACCCTAAGCCGTAAGCTTCGCCCAACATCTGAGCTACCCTAAGGGTCCAAGGACCCACATAATAGGGTTTCAGGGCCCAAATACTACAATATTAATGGTATTTGGACCCTAAAGCCCTATTATTTGGGTCCTTGGACCCTAAACCCTAAACCCTATATAGTCCCCCTAGAACCCCTTTAAAGGGACCCTATTATTTGGGTCCTTGGACCCTTAGGGCTATAGTTAGGGCTAAACCGGGTCAACCCTCAACCTTTGGGGTCTCGGCAGTCTAGGGCTAAGACTTCTGAGTGTCCTTTTTAGGGCTTAGGCGTTAGGGTTGGGGTTTAAGGTTTATTATAATTACCCTTACTGGAGGGAGATGTCGAGCGTACAATTTTCGAGTTTTGAAATTTGGAAGTTAAGGAAATTTGGGAGCCCTAAGTAATGGTAAGTTTATATTGGCTTGAGGGTTTGGGGTTTTGGCTATGTTGGTTTGAAAGAGCCTAAGCCAAGACCGTACGCCTTGAATCCTGTAGCAGTCTAGGTCCCACACCCTTCTACAACCTAACACCCACACCCTTTCCCTAAGGGCCCAAGGACCCAAACAATAGAGCTTTAGTGCCCAAATACCATTAAGATGATAGCATTTGGGCCATCAGCCCCTATTATTTGGGTCCGTGGACCCTTAGGGTTTGACACAAACCCTGATACAGCCTACGCACTCCAAACTCCAAAGTCCTGCCTCAAGTAGAAAGAGCAGTGGCCGTCCTGCCAATGGTTGGCACAGGCCGTAGGCATGCAAACAACTGAAAAGCGACTTCAAGCCGTGTGGGGTTTAGGTTGCGGGGTTGCGGGTTTCAGGGGTATGGAACGTCTGGGTTTGCTTCCCAAAGGGTCCATGTAGCTATATGATATACACTTAGGCCTTAAAGTAGGTATATGGGAACCCCTTTGGGCCCTAAGTATATACCATATACCTACATGGACCCTTTGGGCTTGCCACATGTCTGACACATGGCTGTTCTGATGTTGGGACGCAGGAGATGCGTTTAAACAACACTTCAAAGCAGGGTTGCTGCTTGGGCAGCCCTTCCAAACCGAAGAGGACACGCATCTTCGAACAACAAAATGCTTCGGCACTGTGGGCCCCGTGACTTCGATTACCTCAGGACACGAAATTCGGACTCAAATTACAGCATGGTATGTCAGATCTGAAGGAAAGCAGTGAGTCTGCAGTGTTCTGCCATACACCTCAAGAGCTTGAGGCAAGCAATCTTAGGGTCATTGAAAGAGGTGTAGAGTTTAGAGCTACCCAACTTCTGGCTACATATCAAGTTGCATGGACCTGCAGCTCAAGAGTACATCCGTCAGAAATCCCCTACCTATCCTTCTTCAAGTAGTCCGGCTCACAATCGATTCTGCAGCAATTCACTTGAAGCTACTAGGGCAAAAAACTGGAAATTCAAAAGAAGCTATACAGCGGGCCACACTCGCTGTCCCAAAGCCTTCCCCAACCCTAAGGGTCCAAGGACCCAAATAATAGGGTCCGGGATATAGGACCCAAATCATAGGGTTTTTAGGGCCCAAATCCTCAAATCCTGTAATATTAGCGGTATTCGGGCCCTAAAGCCCTATTATTTGGGTCCTTGGGCTCTTAGGGCAACAGATGTTCAGGTTTTTAAGGGTACAAGTCTTGGAGCTTTCAAGCCTCACAGCCTAAACCCTAAATCCGAAGCCTGAAACGCAGACCCTGAACACAAAAATCATACTAGCAATAAGAACAATCATATAAAAGTTAAAAGCAATACTGGGCGGTGCTAATAACAATAAAGAATATTTGCAATAGTGTAATCCCAAACCCTGAGCATAAGAATTCAGAATCCGAAGCCCATCCCCCGAGCGATTATAAATGGGTCTGGGGTTTAGGGTTTCGTATTTAGGGGTTCAGGGTTTAGGGGGGTTTTACCTAGAGCCCCACATCATTCGGAACAAAAGCCCGATGACAATCAAATGGAAAAATCACATGGCAACTGCGGACTTATTGTAGCTTGCGTAGCTTCCGTGCCGGCCCATGCACCTTCCATGGTTTCCCCTGCTCCCCCCCTCTATACTACCCCCCTAGGTTCTGACCTTGATTAGCCTTAACTAGCGCTAACTATCCCTAAGTAATCCTCATTATGAGGTAACCTTGCGGGGGTGGGTGGTGTGGACGTGGTGGTAGGGTAACCCACGCATTGTCCATGCACAAGGTCTTGGACCTGAAAAGTATGTGAATCAACGACCCCAAACCCCCAAACGTCCCCATCAGGCTTCTATCCCGCTATGCTTTACATAATCTGGGCGTCCAGATAGACCCTGAACTTAAAAACCCTGAACCCTAAACCCCAATCAAACAGGCTCCTTCTTTGTGATCTGGCTGCCATTGGGGTAAAACTCCAGCCTGAGGTCGCAGCTGGGCACTTGGGGAAAGTTTCACGGCTTAGGCTTCGGATTCAGGAGAGGGTTAAGAGATTAGGGCTTAGCATCTATGTAAACCCCAAAAGTAGGTAGAATAATGGTAGAAGACCCAAAAAATAGCCCAAAAGGCTAATATTCCACATACTTTAGGGGTCTGGGTAAGGTTTAGGATTTACGGTGTGGGGTTTGAGGTGGCGGTAGGCCTCAAGGACACTCCCACGCAGTTTTGGGCTGAGGGCTCGACAGCCAAAAGCACGACTCAAAATACTAAACCCATACCCTATGGGGTTAAGGGTTTAGGGTTGCCCCTACCTCAACCCCCAAAGTAGGTAACATAATGACCCTAAATATCGAAATATAGCCCAAGAGGCAATTACTTCACATACTTTTGGGGTCTAGGTAAACCCTAAACACTTCTCTAGATACCCTTCTAAATACTGCCAACAAGAAGCTTACCTCATATGAGGCTCCAGTTTGACAGCCATGTCGGGCGATGCTTTGCGGAAAGATGGCTCGGGCAAATTGCGGGTGAGTTCGTTTGAGCTCGCTGTGATTCGCTCAGTTGCTCTCTGCAGCGGCAAGCGTTCAGACATTCACGCTCTAAGGTGTTTTATAAGCTTGCTATTTGGGATGTCGGGAAAGGGGGCGTTGGCCGGTCCCTTTTGAAGATATCAGGTGGATCATACCGAGAGGCTCTCATTTCAGGGAAAGCAACCCTACGTAACAGAGAAGCCAATTTCAAGTTCTACAGGTAAGGCCAAGAAATCATCTTCCCAAATAGGATGCTAGTAGTTGCGCTTCCTCAAACCTAAAGTTTCCTATAAGGCTCCTACTTCTTGTTCTTGTTTGAAGGAGGAACTCTCCCATTCTACACGTGAGTGTCTAAAATTGTGTAATGTGTATGTATACTGTGTACATGCATGTACATGAGCTTCTCAAAGCCAGGGCTACCTCAGAGACCGCAGGGATTTATGGGGCCTATGCAGGGATTACGGAGTCCGGTTCCCGTACATCCTAAATACATCCTCAACCCTAAATCCTAAATCCCAAATCGTAAAATCAGGAGGGTGAAGGTAGAGGAAGCCCAGCATCTTACTGTAGGGCTTCCCTTGCCCAACAGGATCATTGCTACGCTCAGGCAGGCTTGTGTATACACGGTTTTGGGTTCAGGGCTTAGGATTTAGGGTGTGCGATTTTAGGGCTTAGGTTTTAGGATTTCGGGTTTAAGATTCAGGGCTTAGGGTTTAGGATTTAGGGCTTCGGGATAATCCCTACCCTGCTCAAAACCCACATGAAAGCCAAACGCATTTCAAAATGGCACAAGTTTTAGGCCTCCCATGTGCAATTGTGGGAGTAGAAACCCAAAAAATCACACATCTTGTACCCCAACATCGATTTTTAAAAGGCGTTCTACATGACAGCCCTCCCCTGGAGGCCCAAGATGTTCAATTCCTATATACTCCCCGGAACTTAAATGAGCCATTGTCTAAACTCCTAGTATCCCCCTTAATAACCCCTATAGTAGTCCCCTGTATAGTCCCCTATATAACCCCCTTTAAGGAATTTAGACTATAGCTCAAATGACGCTTATTACTAGAAGGATCCCAAAAGCACATGGTTATTGCGTATTGGACTCTTTTGGCTCCTGTCCCTAAGCCCTTCACCTAAACCCTGGCCGCTGAAGTCCTGTGGGTTTACGGTTCAGCCCCTAAACTCTAAACCCCAAACCCTAAACCCTGAACCCTAAACCCCAAACACTAAACCCTAAACCCTGAACCCTGAACCCTGTCCCTAAACCCTAAGCACCAAAACCCCAAACCCCAAACCCTAAACCTAGGGTTCACGGTCTGCCTACCTTAGCCCCCAGCAGGATTTCGCTGATTCCCCCAGCAGTAAAGGTTTTGCTGCACCTCGGTGCAGGGTTTAGGGTTTAGGGTTTTACTTGGGGTTTAGGGGTTAAGGGTTTTGGGGTTTAGGGGTTTAGTGCAGGCCTCTTGCTTGTCAGGCATGAAGGCATATATGCCTAGGGGTTTAGGGTTGGTGTTTGTAAGTTTTCGCGCTTTTAGGGTTTACTCCTTCTGCACTGAGGCTTACCTGGAGCCCCAAAGTGTGTAGGATATTGCCTTTGTGATTGAAAGCTTTGGGCCATCATGCTTCTTACGCTTTGACGTCCAGGGAGATTACCCAATAGGGTAGCTGCAAGGGTTTGGGTAGGGTTCAGAGGAAGACAGAATGTGCTTTGCGTGAACCCCTTTGTATGAGCTATAGTCAAATACCCCTAGTATCCCCCTTAATATCCCCTATAGTAGTCCCATATATAATCCCCCATATCACCCCCCTTTAGGGAGTTTAGACTATGGCTCATATAACTCTAAACCCTGAACCCTAAACCGGGGGACCATGCGGGCATCCTTTCCCTGTCTCAGGGTCTAGGATTTAGGGTTTAGGACTTAGGGTACAAGGTTCAAGGTTTAAGGCTTAGAGATTTAAGGTTCAGGGTTTAGGGATCAAAGGTTTAAGGTTTGGATTTGGGGTTTCGCCCTTTTGCTAGGTATCTACAGGACATGATGCCATGTTGGAGATGTTGTGCCATGCTGTCTGACTGCAAGGCACCAGGGGGATCAAAGTGCTGACAGTTGCACCTCAAAAAGCTTCACAATAGGCAGTTTGGGTTTAGGGTTGGTTTAGGGCTTAGGGTTTAGGCTTTAAGAAGAATTGTAGGAATTTAGCGTATCCCAATGTGAGTCTGCCTGCGGAGACTCTCATGAGCCCATCAAGAAGCCCTGCGCCCCCTTCTTGGGAAACGTAGGGCATAGTCCCGGACCCTTGGGCTCCAAGAAAGTATGGGGTCTCCTCACCCTAAACCCTAAACCCTAAACCACCCTTTGCATACTAGCTCTCCAGGTTTCTGTTTGATTGAGCCTGCTTGGGGTTGACTGAAGCAAGAGGGGGGGTTGTTTAGAAGATGCCATGAAAAGCTACATACATGAGCTATAGCCTAAACTCCTAGCATCACCCGTAGTAACCCCTATAGTGGTCCCCTATATAGTCCCCTACGCGACCCCCCGTAATTTAAGGAGTTTAGACTATAGCTCACATGAATAGCAACGAAACTTCCCGGATGTTCTGTGCTTTAAGTCTCCTCAAACCCCACATCCTTGCCCGAGCGCTGGCATTGACACCCACACCCAAGACAACAGTCCGACACTACTCCATACGCTCTACCTTCAATCCGAAACATGCAAAGAATGGCCTTTGTGACTTTAGGTGGCTTGGGGGAGGCACAATTCTACCTACTCTAAGGTCTAGGTGAACCTTTGAACTTTGAACCGGCCCTAAATCCTAAACTCTAGGCCGAGAACCCTAAACCCTAAACCCTCCTGAATCCTAGACCCTAAACTCTAAACTCTATAAGCCCTGAAACCCGAAGTACAAACAAAAATCAGAAGCTCTTCTCTGAAGCCTCCAAGCCAAGTAGCAAACATGTCTACCTGAACCCCCAAAGTAGGCAAAACAATGGCCCAAAACGCCTAAAAATAGCACCAAATGCACTTCTTCTACATACTTTGGATGCCACTTGCCCCTTGCCCCATGAAGAAAGGAGGACACGAACCCTAAATCTAAACTCTAAACTCTAAACCCTAAAATCTAAACTCAACCCTAAACTCTGAACTCTAAACCCTAACATCTAAACTCTACCCCCTACAAACCCTAAACAGAAAAACTCTCCACCCTAAACTCTATAAAATTAAAACTGTAAGCCCCAAAACTCAAGCCCGTTCTCGGTCAAGCTAAGTCGGTGGCAATGACGAGCCGCGGGGGTAATTCTTCAGGCACTCGGAGATCTGAGCCATTGTGAAAACTCCTAGTATCCCCCTTAATAACCATTATAGTAGTACCCTAAACCCTAAACCCTAAACCTTCAGGCTTTGGGCTGTCGGGATTGGTTTGGGGTTTGAAGTGTAGGGTTTAGGCTTTAGGGTTTAAGGTTTAGGCTTTAGGGTTCACGGTTTAGGGCTTAACCCAAATTAGAAGCCCTAAGCCCTAGGGGTTCGGCTGATAGGCTTTAGAGCTTATGATTTGCAGCCTTCAAGCCAAAGGTCGGGTACAATACAAAATGACAGTATTCTTACTATTAGTACTTCTACGCAAAGTATGAGTAGTAGCAGTAGTCACTAAGAGGAAACCCTAAACCCCAAGAACTAAGAGGAATTATTATGGTAGCGAAAGACAAATACCTTTCAAACTTAGGCTGGGCTTTGCAAAGCTTTGCTGAGGCGGTGGAGGCGTCTGCAACTTTCCATAGAGCCCCACACATAGGGATATACATGTACATAAGTGATAGTGATACTTGCAAACCTAAATGGGATTTAAGCCTAAACCGTTAAACTCTGAACCCTAAACCTAACAGGATTTTAGGGTCATTCCTGGTGAGCTTCCCGCGCCCCTGTCCGTCGCCCAATCTCCCCCCCCCAAGCTCCTGGTTTAGGGTTTATAGGATTTAGGGTTCATAGGGTTAATATTGGGCTAATAGGGTTTCGGGTTAATGTGGTTTATAGGCTTAATAGGTTTAATGAGGTGCATAAGGGTTTGGGGTGTGAAGTGAAACAGACTTGTCACCAGTCGCATTGCTTGATGCCCTTTGGGGTCAGAAATGAGCTATAGTCTAAACTCCCAGTATCCCCCTTAGTATACCCCGAATAATACTCACCTATATAACCCCTGCAATAAGTTTAGACCCTAAACCTTAAACCCTAGAAAACCACCCATATAACCCCCATATGAAACCCCTATAACACCCATGAAGGAGTTTAGATTCTAGCTTAAATGACATTGCAGCTGTCTCTGCCCCGACCCCTCCTGTCCTTCTGCCAACAAGAAATAGGACCCTAGGGTTGTGGTTTAGGGTTTAGGGTTCTTCCTGCCAACAAGCAATAAACCTTTGGGGTTCAGGGCTTAGGGGGAATCACAGGGTTCAAAGCAGCCCCCAATAACTGTCTTGCAGACTACTTTCTAATATATTTGGAGTCGATACTGGGGTCCCCCATTTTGCGAAACTACCATCTCCTAAGACAGGTCGCTACCTTGTCCATGTGAGCCATAATCTAAAAATGCGCCGCCTTCGCCAAGCGCCCGAAGTTTGGCTCTTGGCAGGGCTGTAAGACACGGACGGAAGCTCAATTTCACTGGCTGTATTTTGGCATCTTCCAGGATTTTACAGTATTTTTTTTGGTGAAATACTTTTCGGGGAGAAATTCCGGCGGTGACTGTACGCACTTGGAACACGAAGGTTGTTGTGGTTTGGGCATGGATGCTCTGGTCACCGTATGATTTCGGAACACGAACGGAATTATGGTTTGGGCAGGGATGCTCTGGTCACCGTACGTGCTTGGAACTGCTCGTGCGATCAAAGCCTCGTGAAACATCTTGAGTTCGCAGACACATTTGTGATGGGTTTAGGGTTCAGGGTTTATTGTTTAGGGCTTAGGGGCTGTAGGGATCTATGTTGGAATCACAGGAACTGGTGGTGAACGCTTACAGTACTCCAATTTCAGAGAAGTCAGCGATACCTCATCAAAGTTTGGTGGTACAAAGACCCTATTCAGGCACAAGCGCATAAACAAGCAGGTTCCAGACGCTCCAGATCATCCAAAACCCAGCTATTCCACCTAAACCCTGAACCCTAAACCCCAAAACCCTAAAATCCTAAAACCCTAAATTCTTAAAACCCTAAACCCTAAAACCCTAAACCCTAAGGTGCCGAGGCCTTGTTGATCTTCCAAATGACCTGGTTAATCCCGCGATTTTCGAGGACCTCTGCCTCTGCTTGCAACTTAATGGTGCTTAAGGGCTCAGGGTTTAGGGAGAGTGGGCCCTCAAAAAAATCCTTTTGAAATCCCCAGAAACGGCTCCTGAAACTCTAAACCCTTATTTACATATTGTATGTGGATATTTATATATATATGTATATATATATATATCTCTCTCTCTCTCTCTCTCTCTATACACATACAATAGACCCCTATAATCATCTCAATTCTCAAGGCCCCACTTCCCCTTAAGCATAAGTGATGCAAGCATGGTCTGGGAACTATGGCCTCCGCTTCAAAGTTTAGGACTCAAAAGCTTTGGGTGTTGCAGTCTTAGGACTATACGGCCTTATAGGTGTACAGGGTTCAGGGGAACCCTAAACCCTAAACCCTAAACCCTAAACCCTATACCACAGGTTATCGTACGCGGTTCCTGTCATGGTCGATTTGGGCGCGAGAAGCCCGGGTTTGAAGAAATTCAGCTAAGCGGGTTGTAGGATGAGATCGGACTGCTGTTGTGTAGCCCTAAGGGTCCAAGGACCCAAATAATAGGGCTTCATGGCCCAAATACTACAATATCAATGGTATTTGGGCCCTAAAGCCCTATTATTTGGGTGCTTGGACCCTTAGGTTAGGAGTTGGGGATTAGACGGGCAAGAAATCTGGACCTCTGGTTGTGGGGCTTCGGGGTGGGATGTTGTGCTGTCTGGCAACCTGTCGCGCAGGGTCCAGACACATGTGTACCTTTGGCTTTGTTGGTTGAAGATGTACCTAAGCGCTGAACACTGCACCCTAGACTCCAAATGAGATAGGAAGTACCTCCACTAACCTATATACCTCAAAAAATGGATTTGTACCCTAAACCCTAAACCTTAGACCCTAAATCCTAAACCCTAGGGTATCTTTACTTTTCAGCTTCCTGGGTTGAGGTAGTTACGCAGTAGTCGACGCTGCTGCCGGTTCATCGGCGACTGAGGTTGCGAGCTACTAGCCAATAAGCTATGTAGTTAAACCCTAAATTAGGTTTAACTTAGGGTTTGGGGGTTTAGGGTTTAGTGTCTCGGGTCTAGGGCTTAGGTTTTTAAAGTCGCCTATCCCCCTTAACATCCCTATAGGTTTGAGGTAATACGCCCCTATATTAACCCCCTAGATAACCCCCTTGAAGGAGTTTAGACAATAGCTCATAAAAGGGCTTTTCTCAGGTTTCATGTCACTTTATGGGGGAGAGTAACCCTAAACTCTAGACCCTGATTTCGGGATGGGGGCTGAGGGTTAAGCCCAAAACGCTACACCCATTGGCTTTTGACCCTCAACGCATGGATGATTTTGTAAACGTTGCACCTCAAAGCTGTGGTCTAGTTTGGAGTTAAGGGTTTAGGGTAGGTCTTTAGGGGTCAGGTATTTTTTGTTTTAGGCTTCCGGATTTCGGGTTCAGGGTCGGTAGTTGTTGGAGCCCTGGGAAGGAATCAAAGAGCACGTGACAAGGAGCCTGATATGGGAAGTGCTCCTTGATTGTGGGGTACAGCCCCCTACCCTAAGGGCCCAAGTACCCAATAATCATATACTTGCCCAAAACCTATACTATAATCACTATTACCCAAATCCCAAGTAGCTAAATATTGGGTACCTGGACCCTTGGGGCTACTCGTTACAGAGTACTACCCGCGGCTCAGGGCTCAATGTTATTGTCGTGCAGCATGTCTTTGAACAGCGAATGAGGACCCTACACCCTATAAGCCCTACCTGGACCCCAAAAGTATGTAGAATATTTGCCTTTACGGCTGTTATTATGGGTTTAGGGCTATTATTTTACATAATTTTTGGGGTTTAGGTAAGTCCTAAAGCCGAAACATGTGGGATCCTAAGGTCCTAAGGGTCCAAGGACCCAAATAATAGGGCTTTAGGGCCCAAATACCATGAATATTGTAGTATTTGGGCCCTGAAGCCCTATTATATGGGTCCTTGGACCCTTAGGGCTACACAACAACAGCCATGAATATTGTAGTATTCGGGCCATGAAGCCCTATTATATGGGTCCTTGGACTCTTAGGGGGATCATGTAGCAGATGTAACGTGCGTTGACGGCATGAGCTCGGAGACCTGAAGGATACCGTGGCTGTAGCAAAGAAGTCTGGCACCAGGAAACCCAAAGGGTCCATGTAGGGTTTATAGGGTATATACAAGGTTGAGGGTTAGGGTTCAGGGTTTAGGGTCCATGTAGCTATATGGTATATACTTGGGCCTTAAACTAGGTATATGGGAACCCCTTTGGGCCCTTAATAGCCTCCACTATATGTGAGTTTCCCAAAATCATGGGTACCTTATGGGGGGTCCATATAATGAGGATTACAGTATATCAGGTCTATATTGGGGCACCCTTATTTTGGGAAACTACCATATAGTTGCATAACACAGTAAGTCCTACATGGCCCTACGAATTAAGAGGCTCAGGGTTTAGGACCCTAAAAGCCCTGCACCAAGAACTCTAAACCGTGAGCATACTGTTGATGGAGGAAATCTTGCACCACCTTAAGTCCCTAAAGTCCTAGGAGTTATAATAGTTTAGGCCCCCTAGGTGGTGCAAGATTTCATCCATTAACGTACATTTGACCCTACGTACTCCTAAAAATTCTGGGTACCTTGTGGGGGGGTCCATAGAATAAGGATTACAGTATATTAGGTCTATATTGGGACACCCTTATTTTGGGAAACTACCATATAACTTCATAACGCAGGAAGTCCTACATAGTCCTGCTAACACCCCCGCGGTCAGCCTCCTTGGCCACTAATCTCTGCAAGGGCCAGGACGTAAGGGTCAAACCTTGTGGCGTTGAGAGATTTGAGTTCTGGCTTTGGGGTTTTGGGGCTCAGGGTTTAGGATTTCTAGTGTTCAGGGTTTAGGGTTAGGGATCAGTGTATAGGGTTGGGGGCTCAGGGTTTAGGATTTATGGTGTTCAGGGTTCAGGGTTAGAGATCAGGGTATAGGGTTGGGGGCTCAGGGTTTAGGATTTGGGGTCCGGGTATTATGGGGTGGTTTGTCATTTCCTGGGTTGCTGCCAAGGAACTCACCTCAAGCTCCCATCTTTAGGAAACCAGATTTCTGGGGGAAATTCAGGTGGGGAAGTACCAAGTGGCTAGGGTTTAGGGTTTAAGGCTACATAAGGCATTCTTAGAGAAGACAAATATGAGGAGCCCAGGCATATACCAGGGCTATGTAGGGCTTACGGGGGGGGGGGAAACTACCCACCTGAAATTGCTTTGGAAGATTGTTCACCGTATACCCAAGTTGCAGTAAACAAATTTAACGTCCTTAGCAAGAACAGCAACTGGATTAAGCGCTTAGGCTCAGGGTTCGGGTTCACGGCTTTATTGAGAGCTTCCCCTAGGAGTTGGGAATTGGAGACTTGGTTTGGGGTTTAGGTCTCTCTCATATGATCGGGCATCAAAGTAGCTTGCTTGGCCGAATTAAGCCCATCAGGTTAGGATGTCCCCTATCGATCTTGGGGATTTTGGCGCAACAAAACCACCTAGGCCATATTGTCAACAGGAATTTGTGACCGCCACCTAACGAGAACCAGTTAAAAGCTTTGTGCAATCCGCGTGCAAAGCGTGCAAACTGCAGGCCCCCGCCCTGCAGAAGGAGCCACGCACGTTTGAGGTTTGCAGGTCGCCGCCGCTACACGAAGCTGGAAAGGTTTAGGAAATTTCGGGGCGTAGAAAGTGAAGGTTGGGGGCTTAAACGCTTTGGGTTCACGCTGTATGGTGGTTTCCCAAAATAAGGGGACCCCAATGTAGACCCTAAAATACTCCAAGCCTCATTTTAGGGACCCCCAAAAGGGTACCCCCAATTTTTGGGAATCGGACATCTGCGAACAAACTTACATGGCAGAGCGCAGCGCCTTTGGCACTCTGCAACCTAAACCAGAGTTTAGCGTTTAGGGCCCAAACCCTGAACCCTAGTCTATCCCTAAGGGTCCGAGGATCCAAACAACAGGGTTTGAGGGCCCAAACACTATAATATTAATGGTATTTGGTCCCTAAAACCCTATTATTTGGGTTCTTGAACCCTAGTCTATGAAAGCCCCGGTTTCATCAGAGTTTCCAAACGTCGGGGGTTTACTGGTCTGGTGTTAGGAACCTGGAATTATAAGGTAACATTGCATAAATGATAGCATTCACTATGCATCGAGATTATCGTGTTGAAGTTCCTTGATTTAGACCCCGTGGTGCTTGGGCCAGGTTGATGCTACAATTGAAGGTTCCCAGTTACCCAAATCATGGGAACTGGGTTCTGTATACCTTATATAGTTACGCGGCCCAGCGGCCTACAATTTAGGCAACTGGGAGCCGTAGGGACCCTAAACCCTGAACAGGGGGGTTTGAAGTTAAAGTTTCAAGGGACTGGCTTTTGAATTCCAAGGCGGCCCAGTGTCAGACTGCTAACCGAGCCACCTCCTCATCAACTGCACCCAGAGAGGCTTAGGGTTTAGGGTTTAGGGGTATAGTCCCCCTTAAGTAGATGGAATATGGCTTGGGGTATATTATAGTAATATAATAAGATCCCCAGATACACCATATTCTATCTCCTTAAGGGGGACTTTTTGGGTTTAGGGTAGCCATTGAATTTTGAAACCCTTAAGACCCTAAACCCTGGGTTCAGCTTAGCCAAGCTGAGGTGTTCCGTTGAAGAGAAGTCTTTGCCTATCCTCCACAGCCTCTCGCCTCATAAGTGGGTCCACACGGGGCGCACACTCAAGACACTCATATATTATATGATGATAAGAACAAACCTTGCGAGCTTTAACCGCTGCACCCTAAACCCTTCAACCCTAAAACCCTTGCTACATGAGGCCTCTACATGCTCCCTGCCTGCCATACACATTCCCCATATGCCCCCCGCCCCGCAATAACTGTATAGATATAGCGCCTTCATAAGCATATTAACGCTTTCATTTGGGTTGTAACTACACCTGTGCGTAGGTTACACTCTCCGCCAACCTGCAAGTGGCAGTTTCCTAAATAGGGGAACCCTAACATAGATGCCAAAATGAAAAATTCCTTATTATGCGGACTCCCAAAAGGGTACCCTAAGTGTAGGAAACCCCCAAGTAGCTACGGGAGCGCACTCTGGCGTGATGGCACTTGGAAACTGGGCCTCTGGCCCTTTTCTGTCAAGTCGTGCTGGATGATCACCTAGCGCTTGGAGAATTCCCGGGGTCTACTAAATCCTAAACCCTAAATCCTAAACCCTAAACCCAAGGTACCTGAGGGTGAAGTGGTGGTATAGGAATAAAGGTTTCTACAGGGTTTAGGGTTGAGGGCTCACAAGTTGACAAGAGTTTACAGCAGGCCCCCGAAACAAAGAGAAGCCTTGCACCCCCGAAACTCTGTGTCTTGTAGCTGGTTCGTGGGGAGTGGGGCAATGGCGTAGACAGGGACCGATAAACATCAAAAAAGGACCATAGAAACTACACGTCTTTTTTATGAGCCAGGACCCTCCTTGTGCCCTTAATTGGGGATATATGGCCCTAAATAGTAGGTACTTAGGCCCCAATAGAGGGTAGGAGGAGGGTCTAGGAGAGGTTATTAATTTGGGACTACTATACAAGGATGGGCTTTTGGAGCTCGAAGGCCCCTCGGTCTACCCTTCTCCCGGTCTCAATGAAGGAAGTATAGTGTCCAATAGCTCACACTGGTATTGGGTTTAGGGTTTAGGGTTTAGGGTTCTATGGGCTATTAGACCTTAAGGGTACCTTAATCTACCCTTAATAGGGTCCTAATCGGGAATTTTAGGGTCTAATAGCCCATGGTGGTACTGGTATGGATCCTAGTACGGATCCCATCCTCCATTGGTGAGTGGCGAAGCCACAATGCTTACATCACCCTTCGTTAAGGGTCCAAGTACCCAACAGTCATATACTTGCCCAAAGCCTGCGCTACGAGTTCTAGTACCCAAACCTCAGGTACTCAATTATTGGGCACATGGACCCT
>CAJNIZ010018925.1:20401-40246 GCA_905231905.1 Symbiodinium pilosum
TCCATTATAGGGGGATAATCCCTTAACTTAAAGTCCCTTAACAGCAACCCAGGAGTTTAGGCTTGGGCTCCTGAAGCTCCCAACCTCCCTCTACTCCGTTCAGATCCCAAACAAGCCCCAAGTAGCCAGGGATTAGGGTTTAGGGTTTAAGGTTTAGGGTTTAGGCCATAAGAAAACAAACATGTGCCCCACCTTTTGGTATCTTTTTTTTTTCTCCTTTCGGGTCTAGGCTACTCTCGCCTAAGCCCTAGGACCCAAACCACTAAACATCACTAAGCCCATGAAATTCCTAAGGGGAATCCAAGGGTAAGGGAAACAACATGGGGACCTCCTAAAACAGCTCTCCGAGTGAAGGTTTAGGGTTTAGAGCCCAATCCCCCAGACCCAGAAAATGTAAAGATACCAAAATATCAAGTACAAATGCCTTGTTTCTAGATACGTGGTAATTTCCCTTAATAGGCAGACCCCAATATAGACCCCAAAATACTATAATCCATATGATTAGGACCCTTAACAAGGTACCCCTAATTTTGGGAAACCCCCACATTGGTTACTCTGGGTAAGGTTTGGGGTGACGGAGTTGAAGTGTGCGCTTGCCTGAACCCAAAAAACCCTAATTGGGTTTCGGGTTTAGGATTTAGGGATTAGGGTTTAGGGATTGACCGCTTGGGGTTAAGAGTTTAGGGTTCAGCGCTTAGGAAACCATGAATCCTGAACCCTAAAACCCTCGACCAGTCTTGAAGAGCGGCCTCCGGCACGAGTGGACAGAAATTCGAGTGGCCATGGCCAATCTCTCCCTCGTACCTTTTGTGCTTTCGGGGGATTAAACGGTCGGCTGGGGTGTATGGTCCACCAACCCTCAACCCTAAACCCTGTATAGTCCTACACCCTAAACCCTAGGAACCCTAGGCCCTAGGCCAGAGTCTGAACCCGATCACCGGAAGAATCCTTAGTTAAAGGTTCAGGGACGGTTTAGGGTTTCTATGAGGTTTAGGGCTGATTGTAGACCACCTGAGGATATCAAGAGGGCCCCAAAAAGCGGCACGCATGGTGTGGAACTGATTCCAGGTACCTCCGAAAGCTACAGAGACTACAGAGCCCTCTTCAGGGGAGGGTTTAGGGTTTAGGTGGTTGACATCCCTAAAAACTCGTTTAAACGGGCCTCGGCACTGTTCTCAATGAAACAGCTGGTATGCCCTAAAGCGGGCCAAAGGCTATGGGTACCACGTTTTGAGAAGCCCGTTCTACAATCCAAGCCTAAAGCCCCCAAACCCTAACCATTAACACCAAACTCTAAAACCACCTGAACACTACACCCTAACCATTTTACCCTGTCAGACGCCCTTGAGATCTCGCAGAAAGACCACTCACACCCAAAGGGTCCATGTAGCTATATGGTATATACCTACGCCTTAAAGTAGGTATATGGGAGCCCCTTTGGGCCCTAAGTACCCTAAACCCTAAACCCCTAAACCCTAAACCCTAAACCCCTAATACCTACATGGGGGCCCTAAGTATATACCATATAGCTACATGGACCCTTTGGGACAGCCCCTTCGGGGCACTGGTCCACATCAGGCGCCTTCAGGAAGGTACCGACCCAAAGCTGATACCTGCCAAAGAGTAAAAGGGGGTTTAGGGTTTAGGGTTTCGGGTTAAGGGTTTAGGGTTTAGGGTTTTGGGGTTTAGGTTGGGTACTGCCCCCCCTCAGTAACAGTTGGATAGTAAGTATAATATGGCTATATGTAGCCCTTAACAGGACCCCTAATATAGACTGTTACTGGGTGGGGGCAGTACCCAAAGTATAGGGTTTGGGGTTCAGGGCTTAGGGTTTGGGGTACTGTAACCCCATTTACCTGTATCTTTATGGGTTACACAATTACACCTGCTAATTAAGGGATAGTTACTGCTAAGGTTACTAACGACAAGTCATGTAAATGATCATATAACTTGCTTTTTCCTCATGTAATTTGTTTCTCTTGGGGGTTGTCCTAAGTAGCTCCACTCGCTTCTTTCGTGTTGAGGCCTCAAGCGTAAGCCCTAGCATGAAAGAGAGGTCCCATTAGGCATTAGGGATTCTGCTTTCTGAAAGCTTCTTGGGGCAGGCTAGGGTTTATGGACCTTAAACTTTAAACCCTGAAACCAAATGTCTAGGGTATAGGGCTGAGGAAACTACACAAGAGGGCTGCACTTTCATATCTTAACCATGCTGACAACAAAGATCGCTCTCTTAGTATTCTCTTACTATTATACTTTGACTGTGATTCTTGCGACTCTGCATGTCATTGCGCCCACTATTGCTATTACCCTTACTCTCGCTACTTGCGTCGCAGACTTGGAACTTTCAGACTGTAAACCGTGGGTACATACCCTGCTCCATGAACAGCTATGGGATCGTCAAAGGAAAGGTTGAACAGTTGGAACATGGAAAGCGGAGGATTCCCTTCTAACCCCTTGAAAGCATAACATCCCAATATAATCTGCAACATACATTGTTAGTTTCTTTTCCGTTCTTCCCTACACAGTCCCTAGTCTGTTCTCTTTCTTCCGGTTTAAGGTTTAAGGTTAAGCACTAAAGCATCTTATGCGTTCACTTTTTCAGGTGTGTTCTGAGGGAGGCATCCTGATATTTCAGCTTCCCTGGATTGTTCTCGGCTATGGGACCGAATTTATAGGATTTAGGGTTCAGCGTTTAGGGTTCAGGGTACCTGGTTGAGGGTTCAGGGTTCAGGGTCCGTGTAGCTATATGGGTATATACTTGGGCCTTGAGGTAGGTCTATGGGAATCCCTTTGGGCCCTCAGTATATACCATATACCTACATGAACCCTAAACCTTAAACCCTAACCCGTCTGTTTTGCGGCCAAGGGCAAAAAAGACTTGCCTGGGGACAAGGCTGGGTTCAGGCCCGCAGATACATGGAGCTTCGTGTACTGCCTACGCTTAGGGTTCAGGGGTCCACGGCTTGGTTTTCAAAGGCCCTCCAGTGCATGTGGTACCTGTTGGAGGTCTTTGTACGAATCGTACCCGACAAAAACCATACAAACCCCGAAGGGAATTCCATTGGAGGGGAGTTTTTGAATACTTTCCCAAAACCCTAAACCCCAAACCCTAAACCCTTAAGGGTCAGGGGTTAAAGGCATAGAGCCGGCAAAGCGCTCTTGGCTTGTCCGCCCATTCCCGTACTGCAAGGACTGAACCCGGCCCCCTCGCCCAAAATGCTAGCCTGCTTCTCTTCTGGGCTGCTGTTCGTTTTAGGATTTAGGGTTTAGGGTTTAGGGTTTAGGGTTTAGGGTTTAGGGTGCTTCTCTTCTGGGCTGCTGTTAAGGAGCCCTTTGTTCAACTACTAGAATAACGAAACTACCATTATCTAATAGAAGCCCATAATATGAGCCATAGTCTACACTCCTAGTATCCCCCTTACTAACCCCTATAGTAGTACCCTATATAATCTCCTATATAACCCCCCTTTAAGGAGTTTAGACTATAGCTCCTATGGTACCTTGATTTAACTTCCTTGGCGGCCACCCAATCTCTTGCAGCCCTGAGGAAGGTCCAAACCTCGATAGTCTGGGGTTTCCCTAAGGGTCCAAGTACCCAATATTTAGGTCCCTTTGAAGGGATCTATAGGGGTATATAGGGGTATATAGGGGTATATAGGGTTTAGGGTCCAAGTACCCAATATTTAGGTACTTGGGATTTGGGTAATAATGATTATAGTATAGGTTTTGGGTAAGTATATGATTATTGGGTACTTGGACTCTTAGGGTTTAGTGCGTACCCTACTTCCTACACTTACTGGAGGTTAGGAGTGGAAAATAATTTCAAGAAATGACTATATGCCCTTATTCCTTAGGTGGACCCCCCACCCAGCAATAGTGGCTATAAGGGATAATAAGGATTTTATTAGGGTCCTCTTATATTCCTATTATACCACTGTTACAGGGTGGGGGGTCCTCCTAACTTATTCCCTACTAACAACCAGTTCGTGAGCGCCAAATATTGCACGAGCGTGAACCATTCTCAGTTTCGACCTACACACTAAACCCTAAACCGCAAATACAGACTGTTGAATGGTCCCCTTTGCCAAGGACGGGTAGGTCTTGTAGGTCCTTGTTTTGTAGTCTCCAAAACTATGGGAACCCAATATAAAGCCAAAAATATTAAAACACGGAGTATTGGGACCCCAAATTGGCACCCCTAATTTTGTGAAACCCTAAACCCTGTATATCCGTATATAACCCTTATCTATCTATGTATGTATTTATATATATATATGTATAGAGAGATAGATAGATATCTTTCTCTCTCCCCCGATCAAGGTACCTTTTGGGGCTCCAACTTTCCAATTCGGGGGATTGCAGTCAGCTCGCCTGATCTTCACGCCAGACGGGCACCAAAGGAACAGAGAACAGAAACCTGCACGGGCTGGTGTCATGCACCAAGGCGTCGCTTCGGTGTTTGTGGTCAGGGCTTTAGGGCACGTTTAGGGTTTAGGGCTTAAGGTTTAGAAGCTTATGCCCCAAAGACCCTCAGTTTTTGGATCCAGCTGTACTCACCCTGACATGAAGCCCTAAAGCAGAAAGCCCTGTGGGTCTCAGGTAGGGATAAGGGTCAGGGACTACGGTTTGAAGCTGAGAATAGCTCCCTAGCGGATTTAGGCAATACAGAAAACAGTAAGACTTGATTGCCACCATGCTTCCGCTATTGGCCAAAAACATAGACTACACCTGATAAGAAAAGAAGTTTAAACCTTTGAACTACTTACTGGTGCCTCAGGGGTTGGGGAAGTTTACCACCACAATAATCTACACAGAGTCCTCCATAATAATGCCCTCCCCACAACCCCTTAAGCACCAGCAATTTAAATTCTTAGCCCTGCAGCTTGCTTTGAGCACATACTGAGTACAAGGGATCACCGTTCCCATGTCCCGAAGTGCGATCCCTAAACCCTAAAGCCTAAACCACAAGTATATTTATGTAATTTGGGGAGGGCCTCACAAAAGGGACCCTAACCGTAGGAGTGAAAACTTGCGGAGTGGAGGAGCAAATGTAGCCCTAGGTTTTGGGCAAATACCGTTATCAAGGGCCATGTTCCATGGTTCAGAGTTTAGGGGTTTAGGGTTTAGGGATATACTTAAGGGCATTACATGAGGAAGATTGCCAATGGGACAAGATCATGCTACGAGGGGTGTACAAGCACTATCTAAGGTTCTACGTTAAGGTTTATGGAAAAGATCCAAGGATGAAACATGTACCAAAGTAGGGAAGAGAAATGTGCAGATCAACAGGAGCGTCTTCGGTAACAACAGGGTCCAGGGTATGATCAGGCCAGCAAAGAGAAGGCCAATGGGGACCACAGCCAAATTAGACAGCATTGGGCTTTTAAGGGGAACCCCTAATCCCTAAACCCTAAACCCTTAACCCTTAACCCTAAACCCTAAACCCTTAACCCTAAACCCTAAACCCTAAACCCTAAACCCTTAAACCCCGAACCCTAAACCTCAACAAAGGAGGCCCTGGTCTGAGGTTTTACGGTTTTGCACAGTTGCAACGCTAACCTTCTCTTGGTCCACATTACCCTAGGGAGAAAGGATCCTTTTTTCCTAAGTATAAGGAATCCCATACCCCAAAAAGTAAAAAGGATCCCTAACATTGATCCAGTTTTCCCTGTGTTGAAGATAGTGGGCCTTCCACTCCAAGTCCCAGGTAAAGGGGTGTAGGGCTAAGGTTTTTAGAACCCCTTCCAGCGACTCCTTCGAGATGTGGATTTAGGCTTTAGGGCCCGGGATTTTTGATGAATTCGCTAGGAAAAATGAGATCCAAGAACTCGGGTTGACGGACAAAATCTTGCATGTTGTGGTTTCCGACAATTACCTAAACCCCCAAAGTAGGTAAAACAATGGCCCAAAACCTTTAAATATAGACCAAAAGGCCATTATTCTACATACTTTGGGTGTCCAGATAGGGGTACCCTTGTGGGGGACTCTCGTATTTTCGATCTATACTGGGGCCTGCACGCCTTTCGAGCTGCCCCGGACATGGATGAGAAACCGTCCGAAGACGGAAAGTGCAGGGTTTAGGGTTTAGGGTACAATCTCCTGAGGAAATGAACGGGCTTACACCGCAAGATAGCTGCCAAGTGCAGTGCGCTTGCCGCGTGCAGGGGTTCCAAATCAGTTTGAATCACCTACTTCGCTGCCGCAAGTAAACAAAGAAACTAGCTGGATCCATGGAAAGATCTAAACTGACCCCAAACCTACGTAAACCCCGAACCCCATAAACCGCATAACCTTGAAAACTCTTACACCGCGCCTTCAAAGGACTTATCCCGCCCCTTGGGGAGAAACTCGAGGCGGACGTTCTGCACAGGATTGGGTTTAGGGTTTCAGGCTTTGAGCTTACGGTTTAGGGTTTAGAGTTTATGGTCTAAGGTTTAGGGATGTTTAGGGTATACTTTAAGAGGACCCTCCCCCACCCTGCAATAGCAATGTAAGAAGCCCATACTATAATCACCATTGTTCCTTAGAGTCCCTAGTGCTGGGTGTGCGGAGTCCACCTAAGATATGCTTATGGAATGAGCCTAAACACTGTAAACCTTACACTCTAAAATCTTTACAAACTATACTATAACCCCCAAATCCGATACAGCATAAATCCTATAAACCCTTGACCCTATTAACCCTAAACCCTGCATAACCCCATTATAATAGTTTCCATTTTCTTTTCCATTAGTTCCAGTAATTATCCCTATATGGGTGGTTGTCAAAATTATGGTCCCTTTTTGGATCCCTGTTATAATACGGCCCCTAATATNNTAATTTTGATAACCACCCATATAGTCCCTCTACAAATCCCCAACCCTTCATTTGGGGGTTTAAGGCTCTGAGCTCATATTTTGGGCTTCAGGTTAGGGTTTAGGGTTTAGGGTTACCTGGACCCCAAAAGTATGTGAAATAATGGCCCTTATGGCTGTTATTATGGGTTTAGGGCTATTATTTTACATACTTTTGGGGTTTAGGTATAAAGGTTTGAGGATTCTGTTCCGGGCCTCAGGCTTTATAGGGTTTACAGGAATCAAATAATACATCTATGAACTCAGAATTGTTGGGTTTTAAGGATTTGGGTCAATGACGGGGTTCATCCCTGCACAATGTACGGGCTACAGCGTTAGGACTTCACTTGAACTGATGGAGCTTCTGGAGGACTTTCTGCTTGCTTGCGACTTAATGCTTGTAACAGGTTCTGGCCCATATTTGCTGAGTCTTTAGCACTGCGCGATTCCCTCCAGACACCCGAATTCCAAAATAAAACTCCGAAATCCCTACAGTCCTCCTGAAGTAGATAGACTACGGCTGTGGGTATGTTATAATAAGATCCCCATATGCACCATATTCTATCTACTTAAGGGGGACCATACACCCACAAGCTTCTCAACCCGAACTCCTACCTAGACCCTCCCCTGTCTTACTGAAGCTTGGTAGGGATTGAGAGGGTAGAATCCCATGTAATCCGTACATACAAGATTCCCTTAATCCCTACTTCGCCAATAGTAAATAACTAAACCCTAAACCCTGAACCCTAAACCCTAACCCCTAAGCCCAAATGGTTTCCTTCAGATCCCGCACTGGAAACCTATGCTAACCCAAACTCAACAGCCATGGACAATTCTGGTAATCCCTCAACCCTGGCTGAGACCCTAAACCCCAAAGCCTACCCCTAAGCCCTAAACCTTAAACGCTACCTAGAGTACACTTTATACGTATGAAGAAGGCCTAATACCAAATGCTTTGGTATCTTTACGTTTTGTAAGAGTCTAGGCTACTCTAGGTGATCCCCTCTCCCCACCCCCCCCCCCTCCCCACCCCGCCCACCGCTTATGTTAAAGAGTCCCATTATATCGTCTATTACCATATTTTGGAAATATTTGACATTAGGGGGGTGGGGTGTTTAATATTAGGAGGAGGGCATCATGCCCTAAGCAATGTAAAATCACTCCAGAACCTCAATCTAAGCCTGATTTTGAAGGATTCTCCAGATGGGAGGTTTAGGGTTTAGGGTTAAGTTACCAGGTTGGTACCTTACGCAGGGCTTGTTATCTAAGGCTTCGGAGGTATATAAGGGCTAGGTGCAGCTGATATGCCGGAAACTACCTACCTGGAAATTAATTAGGCAATTGGGACCACTCTGTACAAGCCGCCATTTGTGAGGTGGGAGCGTTATAACTTGTCAAGATGGCACCCTGCATCCTGTAGCACTGCCAAGACTAGACCCTAGAGCCCCTAGAGCACATCAATCTTGCGAACCCAACAGGCGCAATTAACGCAAGGTTCCTGATGTAAGCGCCTCAGAAATGACCAATATCATGATGAGGTCTTTTTGAGTTACCCTATGCGATAGTTACCCCAAACCCTACACCGCATGGAAATCCGGAACGCAATCTTCGTACTTATACCCAACCCTACATATCCCTTGGGTCCTGCCCCCACCCCGTAGCTGTCTGCAATCGGGGTCATATTGAGGGCCCTATGCAATCATATTATAGTATAATCATATGAAAGATATTATCCAACTACTAGTGAGTAGGGCAGTACCCAACATATCCCCAATAACCCCCTTAAAAGGATTCTTAATCTTGGCAACTGTGTAGGCCCTTACCCTAAGGCTGTTTGAACCCTCACAATAAGATCACAAAACCTTCGCCTCCAAAGCCAAAGCCTTCCCCCAGAAAGCCCATCATGGTCCTAGGAGCATCAGAGTTCTAAACCCTAAGCCCTAAGCTCTAATCCATAAACCCGAATCCCTAAACCCTAAAGCCTAATCCCACTGAACCCTAAACCCCTGAGAGTCCTAGGAGCCTTAGGGTACAGAACCCCCATTAAGTCTTAGGGTCCCTAAACCCTAAATCCTAAACCCTACTCCCTAAACCCTAAATCCTAAATCCTAAGCCCTAAACCAAGCGCTGAGATCCCTGCATTTACGCCAGCAATACGGAAGCGAGGGGACCTCGAATGATGGCTTACCCAAAGGGTCCATGTAGCTATAGGGTACATAGGGTTTAGTTCTTAGGGTTCAAGGGTATAGGGTTTAGGGTTTAGGGTATATAGGGTTCAGGCTTTAGGGTTCAAGGGTGTAGGGTTTAGGGTTCAGGGTTTAGAGTTTGGGGTTTAGTGTTCAGGCCTCACGGTCCATGAAACTATATTGTATATACTGCGGCCTTACAGTATTAGAGTAAGTATGCGGAAACCTCTTTGGCCTCTTTGGGCCATAAATATGTACCATGGGTGTAGGGTTTACGGTTTCATAGACCTTTAGGGTTAATTGAGGTCTATGCTTTCGACATCTTTTATAACTGCTGGCTATGACACCAGCGCAGCCTGGTGCTCCTTAATCCTAAGCCCTAACTTGCTTTGCTAACCACCAGTAAGATTAGACGGCAGAATCTTGCCCACGGATTGTAGGATCGCCTTCACCTACCTATAGGACCAGCATGTACTCCAGGCAGGCTGATGATTGAGGAGATGGGATGTTATTACGCTTGCGCTGGTGCGTAGCCTGACAGACATCGCAGGTTTGGTTGCACCGCACAACGAGATATACAGAATCGGCTCTCCACAACAGGCTGCTCCAATACGCGAAGTGACTAATTGACGCTGGCTTACCTTTCTTGCTTCAGGTGGAGAAGGCTGCTGCATCGCTGATTGAATGCAGAACTTGGCGGCGAATCGATATACGCTGTACAGCCGCAAAGCTGCAGCAGGCCCTCTTTTCGAGGGCAGACCCCTAAACCGGTTTTGTTTGCTGCTGCATGGAGTGGCTTCAGGAGGTCGGTTTCGTAGAATCAGCGTAGCGCACCTCTTTCTAAACCCAAAAACCCCTTAAGTAGATATAGGGATGATGGAAAACAAATTGGAAGGTACTATTCAGGGCTTAGGGTTTAGGGTGAAGTCCCCCTTAAGTAGATTGAATATGGGCTATATGGGGATGTAATCTACCAAAAGGCCATAGTCTATCTACTCAAAGGGGACTACAAACCTTAAACTTAAAACCCACAACCTTAAACCGGGTGGTGTCTTCTCTTCGGGGGCCCCCCAGCAGGGCTACTTGCGAAGAACATGTCGGGTGACAACCTTTCACTTGAGATCTATTTCAGGTACTTTATCCTGAAATTTAGGATTCAGGGTTTAGGCTTGAGGCCTATCTGCGGTACCTTATACCAAAGTTTAAGGTTTAGTGTTCAGGGTTGAGGTCTACTTGTGGCATGAGGTCTAGTTGTGGTACCTTTCCTAAACAGGCCTGATTGAAGGGGGGCTATAACCCCTAAGTCCTAAACCCTTAACCCCAAATCTGAACGACAATGTGGGCGAGTTATAAACTTCTACATGAGGGCGCAAGGTTTGGTGGTTGTAAGGTTTGGGGCTGAGAGGTTTAGAGGTTTGTAGGGCTGGTGGGTTCTAGGGTTTTAGCTGTTTAGGATTTAGGGTTAGAGGTTTAAAGGGTTTAGAGTTTAGGGTTAGCAGGTTCAGGGTTGAGCGGTTAAGGGGTTAGAGGTTTAGAGGTTATGTATAGCCCTAAGCCCAAAACACTGACCACTAAACCACCGCAAAAAGCTTGGTATAGGGGGTTTAGGGTATAGGGGTGTAGCTTGCTCCAAGCAACACCCTGAGCCGTAAACGTCAAGCACTGAACCCGAAGTCCTAACACCAGGTTCAAACCCTAAACCGCTTAGCTCCGGGGGCTGAACGCCTAGGTACTAAGACTTGGATACTCCGAGCGTACAGCTAGCAATACGTCCTTAACTCTAAGGCTCCATGGGGGTACTAATTTGTAAGCTGTTTTCACACTTATAAACTCTTAGCACCGGGGTAAGTGAGCTATATGCACTCATCCACAGCGCACTCGAAGGAACACCTCGTCCTAGTTGCGAGATCCCTGGCCCCGAACAGCTGACTGTTTGTGGTAATACTACTTCTAAACCCCAAAAAGCTTAAGCTTATCCACTCGGCCACGGGGTCATACGAAATCCTACAGAAAAAAAGTGAGACATCCATCCTGGTGTGCATGGGTTGGCAAGCACTCTCGTTCAGCAAGTCCCAGATTACAGAGAAACCAACCACGCCGCTATAATACCTCCCATCATTTCCTCCTTTCTTGGGCTTACCCTGGGCGCAATAAAGCTAACACAGGGGGAAACCTCACGAGGGGCAGTACAACGGGGGTTGCAGAACTTATTGTCAAGGATACACCAGGTTCAATGCGTGGTTCAGACTGAACACTATGGTGGCTGTTAGCCCTGAGATTTTTGAAGCGCATGGTGGAGCAGGTTGTTGGTACATATTACTAATTTGCGCTAAAAAATCACAAGTAAATTACTATAATAAAGAAGCCTTATTATTTGCTATATACCCATAAAATGGTAGCTTAGTTTCAGTTCCTTAGCAACAACCCGGATTAATGACCCGTCGCTGACCTGGGGTTGAGAACGCGCACACACAATAAAGATGCAGCACCATTGCAATTCTGGGCAATCCCCTCTCCTTAATAACAACCCACCACACCCGGATAAAAAATTGAGAAAAAAAGAAGTTGTCCAAAACACCATATTTGGTTATTCAATTTCGAAGGATACGTTCGGGTTGCCTTAAAAAGGGACTTAATACGGTCTGGAAAAATTTCGACAATACTTCAACCCATATTTTCAAGAAGCCACTGGAAACCCTCAACCAAACATACACTCCATATCCTTATACCCCCTACAAGGCCCCTGTAGCGAGTCCCTTTTTTGGAAGCCTCAAACATTATACCCTAAACGGCTATCCATAAGATAGAACCGTATAGAACACATATATGCCCAAGGCACCATTGGGATGGCTGTCTCTGTCCCGTCTGAGAACCCAACCACAAGGGCTGGCCCTTTACGGTACTCCGCTCCTGCCCGAAGCTTCCGTTGAAGGCTTGAGGCCCCAATCCCAAATTATAGCCCCAAACTCAAGTCGAACCCAACGCAAAATAATGGCGTGTTTGACTGCTTTCTTGGGGGGTTTTGGGGACCTCTGGTGTCCCATTATGAAGTCCAAGTATACCAGACGCTCGCTAAAGTTGTAGGTTTAGGGCAGGCAAGGGCTTCAAGCCTATAGATATGAAGAACGTCAGAACCAGAAAGGCAACGGCCTGGAGCCCAAAATGTATCGCACAGGCCGTTTTGACAGTTTTGAAGTATGTTGAGGGGCCATTTAATCCAAGTCGGTGGTACATTAGTGGAACCGGAAGGAGTAGGTTCCATCATCCGATACATCAGGAAACACGTTGTCATCACTGTCATGCTCAACATCGCCATGTTCGTCGGCATTGCCCCCCTAATCTTCATCATGATGATCACCATGCTCACCGCCAACATCATCGACTTCTCATAAGCATGTGCATCAGCATTGCCTCAAGCATAGGAAGAAATTCTTTGAGGACGTAGCCATCATTGCCGACGTCATGCACCAGCTGCCATAACTTCTGAATTAAATCTCATGGAATGGCAGCCTTTGTTGCCAAGCAGCATCTTCAGACATGCTATACGACCAAATGCTCATCAAGATTCACGTGACTCCGGAGGCTGATGGCTGCGGGATCTCCTGCCTGGAGGTCCTGAAAATTCGTGGGGCTTTCACGCGGCGAGTATCGAACCGTACGTGGCTATTGCGTCATCTGGGCTATACTTTTTCAGGTGCTGGAAAAGCGGCAAGACATGCAAAAAAGTGCGGCTGTATTTTGATGGGTCTGTTCCCAAGTGTCAGATCACGGGCTAGACGCTGCTTTGGTGGCTTTTTTCAAGCTACATACCTGCACACGAGCAAACACGCGCACATGCACAAATGCGTACATGTACTAACATGCATGCACTGGCATACGTACGTACAGGCAGACACGCACATACATGGCGACACACACACACACACAGACACACCTGCGAATGCAAACATGCCGGCATGCATGCATACACAGATACACACATACACACGTACATCCGTACATACACACACATACACGCACGAATGCAAATGTACGTACATACATACATACATACATGCATACGTACATACATACATACTTATTTACTTTAATACATGTAAGGATGCATGCGTGCCTGCATACATATTGTACATACACACGTACACACGCGAATGCAAACGTGCAAACATGAATGCGCACATTTGTACATGCATGCATGCATACATACGCACACATTTACACATGAATGCAGACAAGCAAACAAACAAACATACATGCATGCATTCATAGATACATACGCACGTACATACATGCACATACACACATGAATGCAAACGTACATGCATGCATGCATACATATATAAACACATACATGCATACCTTATTGGATTCATTCATTCATTTCACTTCATTTCATTCCGTTCATTCATATTTCATTTGTATTTTTACATTCGTACATGCCTACATACATACTTGAAAGAGAAGGACTGGGACGAACTCTGGAGTCGGATCTGGGATTGAGATTTGCACGTTAAGGACGATCATGAAGGTCTACAGGACTGCATAGTGTAGAGCGGATACATAGGTTACAAAGTCCAGGTAAGTAGATATCAAACTCCAATATTAAGAATAAATCAGTGCTGCTGGGAATGAAGGCTACAGGACACAAGCTCGTTATTGACCAATGTGTGGCACCTAAATAATTGTAATCATAGGTGTATGTAGTATTTGCATATGAATCTACCTACACTCTTTGATCTAGTGCTTTCTACGAAAGCCAGAATGCTTGAAGGAACCTTGTCCAGGGTTCATGCGATGGATCGATCATCTATTCTTTTGACTGTGAGGCACTAGTGACATGTACTTTCACACCCTTTCATATATTCTTTGGTATTCTTTACGGTTCGGCAAACGACCCCTCCGCGTCACGCTCGAAACGATCCCTGCCCTGCTTTTTGGATTTTTGACCATGCACTTAGGAGGTCCCAACCCCAAACCCCTACCTGAACCCTAAACGTATGTAGAATAATGGCCTTGTGGGCTATATTTAAATGCTTTGGGCGATTATTTTACCCACTTTTGGGGTTCAGGTAGCCAAATTCCAACCAAGGAATTATTAGCCTGACACTCTGCATGGAATTGAGGTAACCTCAACCCCCCCCCCCCCGCGGTTCGGGGTTGAGTTTAAGGTTTCGGATTGAAGGCATAGTGTTTAAGTTTAAAGGTTTAGGGTTGGGGGTCGGAGTTCCCCTATATGTACCCTAAACTCTACACCTTCGGCCGGGTTCCGCATGTACAAGCACAAGCTTTCGCTCTCAGACCTTTCTAGGCTTTTTCAAGGGGCTTGTATAGTGCAGGCTTTAGGGTTTAGGGTCAGCCACCCCTTGAAGTACAGCTTCGTATTTGATCTGGCGACAGGAAGTAGCCCTATATGTTCCTCAGGGGTGTATCGGGATATAAATAAGTATATGGCTATATACGGTACAACTCTGTGCATCAGAAATACTCTTATGTAACCCTTCACATCCCTGTTCACGCCTATATAACCCTTTGTCTACAAGCTCGTGCACCCTGAGCCCACAGTATGCCGCCAAACCCTGAACCCTAAACCGCCTAAGAACTCCCAAAAAAAGGCACGTCAAAATGATGAGCCCGAAATCCCAAAACCTAGCCCAAATCCGAATCACCCTCCAAAGTGTTTTTTTGGGGAGGGATCCTAAACCTTAAACCCTACACCCTAAACCTTAAACCCTACACCCTAAATACAAAACCATGGCAAACCCTAAAAGGAACGACATGAGCTTGAGTCTAGACTCCCAGTATCCCCCTTAGTAACTCCTAGAATAGTCCCCGATATAATCCCCTATGTTGCCCCCTTTAAGGAGTTTAGGTTATAGCTCACATGGGAGCGTCCAGGTAAACCCTTAAAGCTCTGTTTTGGGGGATCCTTGGGGCTCTCTGCAGGCCACTAAGCCCCAAACCCATGCACCATCCCCACATCCCCAACACCCCTGGACATGACATGGCCGTTTAGGGGATTAAGGGTTTAGGGTTTCGGGTTTGGGGATTTATGGTTTGGAAGCTTAAGGCTTTTGTAGGGGTTTGGGGTGTAAGGCATTTTTCCCTGCCCTAGAACCCTCTCAAAACAGTAGTTGTAGACTTTCTTTGCGGGTTGCAAGACTTAGCAACGCTTTCAGGACATCTTGACGTCCTCCTTCTTGAAGTCCGAGATTGTCCACCTTAGCTTGTGGATGAGGAGTTTAGAGCAGAAAGTCAACCGCAACTTCTTTGTTAGCCCTCAGCCTCCGCTAAAACACTTATAACCTTCCTGTTCGGTTCTGTATGCCCAATCATATATACAAACCCTACAAACCCTATACGTTTGAAACCTATCTGAAGCCAACATGAACGCTACGTACCCTATATCACTGACTGCCCCCTATGTCGTAAGTAACATTACCCCCCCCCCCTCCCCCCCCACACAAGTAAGGATTCTAAATATTTTGGGGTCGCCCTCTCAAATTTTGGCAAACTTGTACCACTTAATACACCCAGGCTATCCAGCCTCAGGGCGTTTGGAACCCTCTTTACTCCCCCTTGCAGACCACCCCTCTCCCCTGCCCCCCCAGCCCTATAGGTTCAGGAAAGATTCAGGATCCAGGAGTAGCGGCGAATTGCACTTGCAGACTTACAGCTTCCGATCTGGAACGCAGCCCTGCTATTTGAGGCCGGTTCTACGGCTCTCAAAGCTTGCGAACTCCCTCACTAAAGGCTGATGGACTAAGCCCAGCCAATCCCCTCCATGAATGCTGGAACAGGAATGCAACAAACACGTCTGAAGTGAGGCTTGCTTCCGTTACTCCCTCGACCCGAAACCGCACGTGTCAACTATATGCCATGACCTATTCGTGTGCTCCGCGCCCCGCCAGCCGAGGCGGGCGCGCGATAGCGCTCATAATTAGGGGGTGCGTTGCTCAGACTGGCTGGCTTCTCTGGTTTCTCTTCTCTCTGTTTCTTGGGTTTCCTGTATTTGGCCGTTTCCAGAACAGAGCATAGATTTCTTCCATTCCTGTGTTGTTATTAATCCGCTCAGACCAAAAGTTCGCTCTATTACGAACCCATGTACCATTGCGAACCCAACATTAAGACATGAACCCGCCATACCCTCTATTATAAACCTTCCTGACTAAGGAATCAAGCCTACGCGCCCCATGCCTGAAGGGTTCCTGGGTTGTACCCCTAAGGTGGTACCCCTAAAAGACATCCTCAATATAACAGCCCTCATATGAGCCAATGTTAGTCCCTCTATAAAGGCTCCCAAGACTCAGGGGTATGACCCTAGCGGTACAAGCCTGAAACCCTTGAATACCTTGTCTGAAACATTAAAAAAAATCATGCCCTACAAAGGAGCCTTACATAAACTCCTGAGCCCCCTATGAATATCATATAACTCATAACTATCTCATGAAACACAAAACCCTTTTCTCATTATTTTGCCCCAGGAGTACAGAACCTAAACCCTATAAACCCTAAGAAAACACTGGCTCAGGAATGGGCTCCACCCTCCGAGTGAAGCTGTCGGAGCTCTCAACGCGGCCGACAGCCCCTGGCTCCAAAACTCCAAGGTTCTAACGCTGGGTTCAAACCTCAGGGTTTCGGGTTTAAGGTATATGGTAATTTCCCAAAATCGGGGAACTTCAATATAGACCCAAAAATACTATAGTCCTTATTATTGGGACCCCCAAGATGGTACCCCTAATTTTTGGAAACCCCCATATACAGGCCAATGGAGTTTGGGGGCTCAGGGTTTCAGTCTGGACCTTTCCTTACTTACCAGTTCTACACCCTGTGAGATAGGGGCCCGCATGTTACTAGGGGACGCAAACACTAAACTCTGAACGAAGAGAGCTATTGGAATCCTCCTTAGGATTGAACATAGGGATTGTGTAGAGACTATTAAAGAGATCATGTAATTGGCGACTACTATGGGAGCATGTCAGGGTGTATAGGGTCTAGGGGGCTATAAGAGGATTTTGCATGGGAATAGAGACTCCCATACCGATCGCCCCGCTCATGAAGAAGCTTAAGGGCGCAGCAAGATTTCCCTAAATCCTAAACCCTAAGCCCTAATCCTAAACCCTGAATCCTAAACCCTACAGCCTAAATCTTAAACCCTAAACCTTCAGGGTTATGCAGGGCTTGGGTGGAATCATACCCCTAAACCCTAAACTGCGCTTACTATGTCATACGTAGTTGGGAAGGTGGGAAGGGGCCATAAGGATTTGCATGAGACCCCCTTTTAGTCCCTTAAGTAGATAGAATATGGGGTATAGGAGGAACTTATTCTAATTTACGCATATCCATATTCTGTCTACTTATGGGGGACTATAACCCTAAACCGTAAACCCTATGTAACCCCTTGTTTATTTTCCATTGTTCCCAAATAACCGCATATAACCCTAATATTACCCCAATGGATCCAAACCCTAAACCCTAGACCCTATGAGCAAGCTTAGTCGAGGGGCCTGGATAGGTTTAGGGTGCTAGGATTTGGGGGTTTTAAGATCTAGGGCTTGAGGGGTGTATTGGTTTAGGGTGTTATGTTTTCGGGGTTGTAGGGTCCAGGGTTTTAGGGTTTAGGGTTTAGGGTCATGTTGAGGTCTGCTTGATGAGTATATACAAGCAATCTAGGACCAGAGTATTGGTAATTATCCCCTAGAAGACCCCTTCTATAGACCCCTATGTAAAGTCAGTTTCAGTTTCCATGTGAGTAACCTCAAGGGAATACATGAGCAAGTGCCAGGTCTTTAGAGCATGCTGCTGCAAGCACACTGCAAGCAGACAACTTTCTTCGCATCTGCTGGCTGAGTGCCGCACTAATTAGTGATCAAGAAGCTGGCAAACCAAGAGAAGGTGGATGGGGTTGAGTTCTCTAAGCCAGATCCTTACATACTGGCAGGCTTGTCCCGTGTGCACGAGGCCTTGGCGCACCCGTGGCCCTGAAAAAGAGTCTCGATCGATGGGTCCCAGCCAGTGTCTTCAGCTGCAGGCTTCCAGATTCTACATGGTTTAGGGTCTAAGGTTCTCAAGGGTTTAGGATTTTCACAGAAAGCTGTGCTTGGAGTCGGGTTCAAAAGGGGTGGGCGTGGTCTAAGCTCAGCCTTAAATCCTCAACCCCTAAGGGTCCAAGGACCCAAATAATAGGGTTTTAGGGCCCAAATACAATTCATAGTATAGAATTTGGGCCCTAAGACCCTATTATTTGGGTCCTTGGACCGTTAGGGAACTGTACAATCCGCTGCCTAGGCTTCCGCTCCAGGGTTGTTAGTGTGTACTTGGAGGGCGCCGTACTTATAGCCTACTTCTAACTGTCGTTCTAACCCAAGTAAAGCTCCCCAAGTAGGATTATAATCGGTTTGTAATTACAGCTATAAGTAGGTTATGAGTCACATGCCCGTCCAAGTAGAGGTCTATGGAGATTTTGGAAACTTATTGACACGTGGAAGGAGGCTTGTATTCATGAAGGTTTGCACCGTCCCACGCAATCCTTCCCCGAAATCCGAGCCCTAAGCCGTACACCTTTGCTCCATACCCCTAAAGCAATCCCTATGTGGTCCCATACAAAACCCTGAAGCCCTAACCTTGACTAGACCCTAAACCCAAAACTTTTACCCTGGCCTAGATCCCAATGTAGGTAGAGTAATGGCACAAATCACCTCAAACTAGTTAAACACGCCGTTATTCCACATAGTTTGGGCGTCCAAGTACGCCCTTAATCCTGAACTCCAAAACCCCAGCTCCAAACCCCAACACTGAACCCTGAATTCTAAATGAAGGCAGTCTTGTCTGGGCCACAGGCCCTCCGAACCCTAAAGTAACACGGAACACCCCAAAAAGACCCTACAAGGCCAAGGCTCCTCGTAAAAGAGGGCTACAAGGTTTAGAGCTTAGAGTGTTGTATGTAAGTCTAAACCCTAAACCCTAAACCCTGAACCCTAAACTCTAAACCCTAAACGGAATTGTGTCTGGACCATTCGGAATCCCGAATGCGCATTCCCTCTGATGTGAATGACGCTGCTGTACCAAGCACTCAACAGGCTGGAGTGGAGTAAATGGGTTTAGGGTTTACGGTTGAGGGTTTAGGGTTTAGGGTCCCTAAGCCTGAAGCCCTGAATGTATAACTCTAAGACCCTATAGACCCCAAACCCTACACCCAAATCCAAAGCCCTGAACCTGAACTGGCTTAACTCCAAAACATGGGCTTGGGGATTGAAATTGGGCATCTGCAGGAAGGCTTAAGTTTCAATCTTGAAGGTTAAGAGTCTAAGGCTTGGGGTCTAGGGTTCGAGGTTGTGGGTTTGGAGCTTGAGACTTAAATGCTGGATCTGAAAGCTTCCATCTTGTCACGATTTCCACCATAACGACCCCTCCTCAGAACGAGGTGATACATCGGCTACTTCGCAAAACCGGAGTCCTGCACATGCGGTCAACTCAACCCTGCCCAAGTGATGAGTTTAGTGAGGAACGAAGAAATAATATATTGTACCCCAATATATAGCCCATTGTAGTAGTTTTGATTTTCTTTTCCATTATCCCTAGATAACCCCAGTATAACCCCTATCCGCCGACCTTGGGGGCGTGTTGGACGAAGGCGGAGAGGGTGAAAACCCTCAGCCCCAAAATGCGGAGGGGGCGTGGGGGGAGGGGGGGGGGGGCTAGGGGGGGTATCCCGGCTTCGTTTCCCTCCAGGTCCCCACCTCCGAAGCAGCCGTTTCAGCCGACACCCACGCCTTCGCCAGGCTCCCACCAGGAGGTTTGCGAAAAAATCGTCTGGGGGCCCGGGCCCC
>CAJNIZ010018925.1:47981-65425 GCA_905231905.1 Symbiodinium pilosum
CGGACTTGTTTGGGGGGGGGGTTTAATAATCAGAACCCCCCCATTAACATTTATGATTAGAGGGGGTGGCGAGGGGTCTACTAGTAGGGGAGGGGATTATTTCTGACCAACAGAGACACATCGGGAACTGTAATGTAGCGGCCTAAATAATTACCAGGCGAAATGGAAAAGGAATTGAAACATGAAATGGAAACTGGGTTCAGATGGGGTTATATCCAATAATGAAGGAGACTCATCAATTACCAACAAAACCTTTCACGTAGACCAAAGTGGAGGTAGAACCGCATGCGTATTTGCCATGTTCATGCCTTGCTCTTGGGCGAATGCCGACACCCGTATCTTTGTAGTTTGCGGCTTTCTAGACATGATCAGGCTCGTCAACTGATGGCTGAAGGCCTGTCACTCTTGAGTAGTAGAACCTTCCAAACAAGTACCCCAACCTTACTGGTGGTTGCAGTTCGTAGGGAAGACGCAAGCGTGAGACATCGGCCGAAATATGCAAGAATATACCCATAGCAGTGGCGCTGAAAAGCCCCCAAACAAGTGGTATATTGGCTCTTATTACTATGGAGTATGGACCTTATCTTTGTTTAAAGGGTATTATTATGAGTATTTCTAGTATCGGTGCTATCATTCACTATGGGTACTTGGGAAGTTGAGTTGAGGTAGATCTGTCCTGCCAACTTTGCTTGCAGATGGTCACCTTCCAAGGTTTTAGGCTACATGCAAAGATTCAGGGTTTAGGATTTGGGGTTTAGGGTTTAGGGTACCCTAAACCCTAAACCCTAAACTATAGCTGCAAACACTCAATTGCCTTCAGTTTTTATGGTACAAAGCTGCAGGTTGGTTCTGCTTACGGGTACCTGCCAAAACCCACAACACCTATCTGGAATTTGGGGAAAATCCCAGGGTTTAGGGTTTAGGGTCTAGCGCAAGCCCCATAGACCCTAAACCGCATGCCCAAGGTTGCCACCAACTTTGCGCGAACCTCCGAAGCGTTTGTGGCGAGATTGCTAGAGGCATGCCTCCGCAATGGACAGGGAGATGCGAGAATCTAGGGTTTAGGGTCTAGGGTTGGGAGTGTGGCAGAGTGAACCCTAAGGGTCCAAGTATGCAAAAATTGGTGCTTCAGGTCCAAGATTGTAGTACTTGGGGCCGACGAATCCTACGTGGGAATTTGGGCCCTAATGGTTGTGCCAAAATTAAGAAACGAAAACAATGGAATTAGCTTACAACTCCTAGGTGAGCCATGATGGCGGAAACATTGTACCGCAAGTACTCAACTACTCAGCATGCGGTAGCAGAAGCCATTCAGCTGTTGTATCTGGCTCTTCAAACCCTTACGCTCGTACCGGTGGACGCTTGCAGTACTAATCCACCTCAGAAGGTACCTGAAACAAAGAGATAACACCTCGGGAAGACTGGTCTGCAAGCTGCAGACACAGCAATGAGACAGCCTCTGCAGCAACTGTGCTTTCTTTGGTCTGTGATGAAACCACTCCTCCAACACCTGGACCCTGGAAAGTCATGAACGTTAAACACAACTAATCACAACACTTCCTAAATCACGGCAAACCATAGCACTTCCCAAACTCAACCCTACACCAGCAGCCCGAAGCTCAGTCCCAGTACCCCTGCCGGGAACCGGATCCTTTTTTCGGAGCTGTTGCCATGTTGTTATATATGAGCTATAGTCTAAACTCCTAGTATTCCCCTTAATGACCCCTATAGTAGTCCCATATATAATCCTTTATATAACCCCCCTTTAGGGAGTTCAGACTATAGCTCCGGGTTTAGGGCTCAGGGTTTTCCCATTCCCCCAGCAGTTTAGCCAAAGTATGGGGGCTCATAGACAATGACTCGAAGAAGGTGGCACGCAAAGCCATCCCCTCCATCCTACAGCCCTGCTCCCTAAACCACCACATTCCTTCAGTCCATAAGCAAACATTCTGTACATATATATATATATACACATACCTATCCCTAATTCCTCAATGCCAATGGTCCAAATCTAAACATCCTAAATCCACAATCCCAAATTAATTCCTAAACTTAGGCCCGGATTAATCCCCGCACCCTACAGAACTCTACAGTTGCTGATGAGCGTCAACACCAGCTCCTGGTAGGGGACCCCAGCCGGTACTTCAAGAAGCTGGTTTGCTTCCGTGATGTAAGAGATGACATTGCTCCTCAAACGCTTATATGGGAGTTTCCTAAAACTGAGGGTACCATTTGGGCATTTGGGGGCCCCATTCATAAGGATTGTAGTATTTGGGGGTCTATATTGGGGTCCCCCTATGTATTTAAGGTTTAAGGTTAGGGCATCACTGTTGCTATCACAACTGTTAATAGCAATACGAATATGATGACTCTTGGCTCGTGCTATCAACAGAGTCATGCCTGAGTCATGCCTGCTATTACTATCATGGGTACTATGACTACCGACGAGTGCTGTCAACAGAATGACGGGTTCTTTCGAAGCGTGGCGCGTATTGGGGATAGTTAGGAGGTGTCTAGATAGATACACATGCATTAGGTGGACCCCCCGACCCTGTAATTGTGACTGTAACGGATAAGGGTAACTATATTAAGGTCCCTAAGGTTCTCTTATATTCCTTACATGCAAAGCCTAGGCCTTGGGAATTCTTGGTTTTAAGTCTGATGGCTCCGAGCAAGTTTTTCAGGTCTAATGGAGCTGCAGCAGCAATGCCAATCAGTGCATCACTGACTGCTTCAAGGAAGTGGTGACATCAGGAGGGCTGTTACCCTGCATTTCCGACTACTAACTACTACTGCTGGTGTCGCCATTTTCACACGTATTGTGGATCGTTTACTGCCGTGTCTCAAACCGCAAACCGAATTCAAAACCTGGCAAGTGCACAAATGGGGGGTTGTCAAATTATGGTCCCTTTTTGGGTTCCCTAATTATTAGGTGCCGTATTATAATAGGGACCCAAAAAGGGACCATCAATTTTGACAACCACCCATATACCCTATAATCCCTTTATAACCCATTATAGTAGTTTCCATTTTCTTTTCCATTATCCCCCAATATAACCTTAAGATAAACCCCAATATTAACCTTAGGGTTTATAAGGGAAGGTTTGGACTTTGGGGACTGAGGCTCAGGTTTGGGACAAGAGCCTAGGGTTTAGGGTTTAGGGTTTAGGGACCATAGGGAGTTTCGGGCCAGGGTCTATAGGGATTAGAGGGTTTAAGGTTCATGGGCTACATAGGCTGTAGGTGTTACATGCTTTACAAGGTGTAGGGTTTAGAGTTTAAGGTTTAGGGCCTGGGGCATTTGAGGGTTCTCAAAATTGGGTGGCTCATGGGGTGATAGAGATAAGTAGGGCGATTGCGGCACCGCGCTGAAAAGATCTTATCTTTCCCGAAGCCTTAGGGCTATGTGTGCGTTTATGCAAGGTCTTTTCTGGGGCCGCTTAAGGTTAGGGCTTACTTTTGGGTGTTGCGATTTGGTGGTTTCCCGAAATTACGGGTACCTTTTTGGAGGTCCCCAAACCTTAAACCGTAAAGTCTAAATAAACTCTAGAAGGACTGCAGCATATTGGGGTCTAAACTGGGATTCCCCGCATTTTGGGAAACGACCATGTAGTGCTCAGTGTTCAAGGTCTATGGCTTAGGGCTTAGGGCTCAAGGCTTAGGGTTTAGGGTAAGGGGATGAATGGTTGGGCGGAGGGGTTAAGGTTTAGGATTTAGGGTGGTGGAGACGGGATTTTCATGACAGCTTGGGGTTCCCTAATCCCTAAACCCTACAAACAAACCCTATACCCCAAACCCTATTTATAAAGGCTAAACCGAAACCCATATGCAGAAAGGCATTCCTTTTCCTAGCAAGGCTTATGTTGATCCGCTGGGCAGCCTTAGGGTCAGGGGTGTTGTATTGGATAAAGGAAAATAAAATGGAAACTAGTATTCATGGTTTAGGGTTTGGGGCTTGGCGTTGAGGGTTCTAGTCCCCCTGAAGTAGACAGAATATGGCTTTGGGTATATTAAAGCAAGATCTCCATATTCTATGTACTTAAGTGGTACTTAAGTGGGACTATAGGACTTGCCAAGCATATAAAGGGAAATTGCCTGGCAAGGATTCTGCTTTGGCGGTTTGAGAACTTCCCATATGAGGGTGCTTGAGTTACCGGCTTGTTCTGCAGGGCAGAAAACCACAGCAAGTGCGAACACTGTGCCAACATTGAGGCCACAAATGTCCCTGCAAAATAATGGAGGGGTCGTACTCGCTTGCGGCGCAACTGCATAAATCCAAGCAAACCTTCCACGAAGGACTATATACCCCATGAACCTTCCACCCTTCAACAGTGAGAGGGGCCTCATGTAATCTCTGCATGGAAGCCCAGATCTCCCAAGATTCCGTACCCATCCCCATGAAGCCCTTAACGTACTACGGAGTAGGGCTCTCTAGTTACATGCATCTACTTGTAAGCTCTGTAGCTACACTTTCTGCGACTTGTGCCCGTACGTATCGACAATACAACATGCTCATACCCTAACTTATCACTATAGGGAGTCTGTTCCTTTACAAGTATCTTGCAATATACTACCCCAAAATCGAATTCCGAACTGTTCGCGCTTCCATCCCCTAAACGGGCCGTAGAAAGGCCAGTTCGAGGAGAGTAAATCTACGGGCCAAAGCGAAACCTGTCATGAACAAGCCAGAGACCCCAGGCTGTAAACGCTACCAAGTCCAAGATCCCAAACACCAATCAGTCAACCATACAGTTATGTGTCGTTGTGGAAATACACATGCACCTATTCTAAAAAATATGTACATACATCTATAGCTCATAAATATGGGTGTATGTATATACGTACTGCTCCAGGGACTCACTTGAACCCCAACCCCACTTACCCCGACTGACCCACCGACCCACCGACCCACCCACCCAAGAAGCACTCTAAACCCTGAACCCCCAAACCCCCATTTGCCTCAAACTCCCAAACCTCAAACTCCAAAACCCAAACCCGAAACCCCCTATACGCCCCCCCCAAAAAACACCTCCCCAATCCCCGCAAACCCCAGGACCTTTTGAAAAAAAAACGAGATCCCGGCGCCCCGAGGCCCCCCAGAGCCCCGGAGCGCTTCCGGCCGGTTCATGCCGAGGCTTTGGAGCCCAAAAGTTGGGAGTTTGGGGGTTTTAGGGGTTGAGGGTTCTAGGGGTTTGGGGGTTTAGGGTTCTAGGCTTTGGAACCCAAAAGTTTTGAAATTCATGCTTACCTGGAACCTCCAATGTAGTTCCTTTTTGAGTTTGGCATGGTTTCTTGGGTTAGGACTCTTATTAAGGCTGCCAAAAAGGTACTACATTGGAGGGTCTAGGTAGGGCTGAGATTTTTTGAGATTTTTTGGGTTAGAAAGTCAGTCTGGAAATGCCATGGGAACCCCGGCATTTATGAGGGATGTGGAGGGTTCACAGTCTAGGGATCTAGGGGAAATAGGGTCTACGGATCAAGGGTCGGGGTTTGGGGATTTTGGTTTCGAAGGACCCTACTAACCACTGAGCCCCAAACTTGGTAACACTTGGTAGTTTAGGCAACCCTAAACCTTTAAACCTAGACCTTAAATCCCGCGCATTCGGGGACACAGGCCTGGAGCGGTTTGATGCTTGTGTTTTTCGTTTTCGTTGGAAACATCCGTACTGGTTGATGTCTTACGGCCCCTTTCCAGGCAACAACTACAGGATGTCAAGTTTCAGGTGTAGGGGTTGGAATTTGGGGACTCCCTGGGGTCAAGGGGACCTAGCACGTAGACGTAAATACAGCCCGTCTCATAGCACGGGTCATCCCCAGTACTAACATGCCTACCAAGTTCCACTGACCCTCCATGCGAATTCACAATGGCTTTCGGCATGTAAGCGGTGCTTTTTAAGGGGGCATCCCATCGTTTCCCCGTTTAAGGTGTACGGGGTTTATGGCAAGAGGGCACCGCATCAAGACACTCACCCAGCCCGAATACAGACCCTATCTCATTCAATGCCATAATGCAAGCCCCTGATGAATAACCCCCTCCCCTTGATAGGGATTATCACATTACGGAGTTGTACTCAAGGTTTGACTGTCAAGTCCGGAGCCGGGCCCCGGGAGTGCAACAGTCCTTGCCAACAGACGACACCCACCAATCACTTGCTACCCAACAGTGATGACACTTATATTGAGAAGACGCCACACGCAGGCACCTGAAGTTTCCCTATTTAGGGGGAAGCCGGCCTGGGCAGTGGTTACCGTAAGGACCCCTTTTCAGTGAGAAAAGGTTCTGTGTTTCGGGTTTAGGGTCCCGTGATACATATAATTAACTGTATCATGAATCATGAGGGGGGATTTTTGCGTGTCTTCTTCATGTCACGGCAAGGCTAATCGGGTTCTAATGTAGCCGTTTAGAGTTGCGCTCATGGTTTGCACAAGAACGATGGGAGTCTCCCAAATTATGGATCCATTTTTTGAGGGACGTCTCATAACATGCACCCTCTACTTGCGTGGCGTTCTGAACTGAACCTCAACTCCATGCCAAAAATCCGAGCCTGCTACAACCTGAAGAAGAACCACAGCATGAGTGGTAGTTGTTCAAAATGGCAATCGCCAAAATGCCGGTGAGGCAGGTTTCCCTTGTGACTAAGGTGGCCCAAGCCAAATTGTTTTTCGCTTTGTCCGTCGCGCTCGCGGATATGCGGATCATGTCATCCCATCAGGGAGGCACTGCCAGGTGTATGTACATGCACATGCTGTCGGCGAGGGATTTCGTGCCAGCAGCCCCGTCAACTTCCATACGAAAAGGGTCCCACTCATAAGGTTGAAGATCTGGGGACGCGGTATGGAGGTTTCCATGAATAAGGGGCCTCGATAGGACCCCGGAAGACAAATTCCCTGTTTTTGGCAACACCCCATCTAGGAGTCATTCTAAACGTATATCTAAACGTAGACAACCCCACGTCTAATATCAAATATGCCCACCATTGTACAAGATCTCTTATGGGACATGTTTAAGATTAGGGGCAGTGGGTTTAATGAACATTTGGGCTGTGCTGAAAATTCTGGGCCCCTTTTGGTAATAGATTGTATTACGGCGCCCAATATTTAGGGGTACCAAATGGGGCCCCCCATTTTGGGAACTACCTTATCAATTTAAAACCTTATCAACTTTACAAGCCCTCGCATAATCTGAACGTCCATTTCATTGTCATAATCTTAACTCCTAGTATCCCCCTTCATATCCCCTAAACCCCAAATCCCGATGTAGCCCTTTTCAAGGAGTTTGGATTATGGCTCATTTGAGTCTTCAGCATTGGTCGTCATTATACGCATAAACCGCTGTTCCCTGTCTGAGGGAAAGACAGGCCCCCAAACCTTCAAAGGCTTTAAGGTGTAAAGCGTAAAGCCACTGGCCAAGGATCCCTCCAACTGCTGGTCTGAAGGACCAAAAGCTCTCTTGAAATGGGATTTACTATGTGGTTGTTACGAAGCCGAGTTTTGAACCTGAGGCCGACCAGCTTCGCTAAACATATCTAATCAAAACATTCAAAAGGATAGCCCACTACTCTAGCGCCACTAGATTGACCACCCCTTGAGCCTTATTTTGAGGGGCCGGCTAGAAAGGGTCTTCTGAATCTTCTCTACTTGTTTCAGGGGGCCCATGTACAAAACAGGGTCGCACATTATAGCAGCCAACACAAAATTTGTACTTTTAAAGGACCGGCCCTTACCATGCAATCACGACTCGAAGCCCTGCCTCTCGCCAAGGCTCCGATGGATGTGCAAGCACCCATAAGCCCTAGCCGTCTGAACGCGTTGAAGACGCATGGGCATACTCAAGTGCTACTAGAAGCAAAATTACGACTTGGAAGCTGAGCTTAAGCGCTCCAGCCCTCGAGGGGCAAGCCTGAAACATACATCGTTCTTTGTCTCGCCTGGCTGGCCGCCATCCGGACGTCCTCCTCGCTTACCTCAAGTTGCGAGTCGAGTCAAATCGGCACTTCCAAACTGCTTGAATGCTTGAACTTGCTATGGAACACACGGCAATGAAGTCCTCGCCAAGCTCGCCAGGACATTCTCCAGCTCCCCAAGCCAAGAAGTTGCAGGTAACTCCTCCCGCGTCATCGAGGACATGAAGCTCCTGAAAGAATCGCTGCAGCATGTTGAGCCATCTTGCAAAATAGATTCAAACACCAGAGGGGGCTTAGACGAATCCGAGTCGCCAGCACCAAGCCCAGACGTAGACAAGTCAAGCACCGAAACGGCTGTTGCAGCGCCAAGCAGCTTTCAGAGACCAGGCATGGTGCATGTTGAGTCACTTCCGCTTCCAAGCCAAAGCTCTGCCTTAGGGGGCAATGTCGATTTTTCATCAAGGTTTGTATGCATGGGGCCGTATACAGCGCCATGTCCGTGCCATCTGGGTTTGGGGTGCTCCAACTGGTGAGCATTGGCACAACCGACGCATCGTGACGATCCGCGATGGACTACGAGCTTCCAATGTATACGGACAAGCCCGATGGATCCCTTTACCAGAAGATCTGTAAGGTGCAAAGCAAGACCCGCTTTCAGAACCAAGACTCCGAAACAGGCTTCATTCGAACTGATTATTCGCCACGCTGTCATCTACAGGAAGTCCTCACATGCCACCTTTAGACATGCAAGGTCCATCACTTGGATGCGGAGCTTTGTGTTTGTTGCAGATTGTGTGGCCCCGCACACTGTCAGCTCTCAAGAAGAGTGGGTGAGCATGAGATAGCCATCCCGCTGTGGCAGATCCTTCACCCTCGAGTTCGAGGCTTCTGTATTATAACCCCTTGGTTACATTTCATGATCATTCTCCATGCTTCTCCATTCCTGGAAGATAACATCCCTGCAGTCCCCCATAACATCCCTACGTAATCTCTGTGAACCAAACTCCAGACCCTAGACCCTAAAACCCTAAAAGCCCCCAGATGCTACGCCCAGGCCATGAACTGCAACACCCAAACCTTAGCATGCCCTGGCCAAAGCTGACGGACTCTTGTCCTATCTTTTTGTAGGGTATATCATAAAACAAAGGTAGGACATCCAGGGTCAAGGTAATTTCATGGGTTACCCTACTACCCCCCTCTACACTACCCCCCCTAGGAACCCCCCTTAATTAAAGTTACTTAGGGATGATTAGTAGTAGGGGAACCCAGGCTAGTTTGGGCTCGAAATCCTCAGGGCTACCTGCCGCAGCAGACGCCGTGCCCTCGTCGCCGGATGCTAGGAGGTCTTGTGATCGTGTTCCTGAAGATATGAGCTATAGTCTAAACCCCCTAGTACCCCCCAAATAGCACCTATAATACACCCCTAAACAATCCCTTAGATAAGCCCCTTTACCGTTGCAAAGATCCTGTTTGAATGAATCCTTTTGGGCGAGGTCTGTCCATTTCGGGGGCATCTCCCAAGACCCTGTATTCCCCATAGATACCAACGGTGGATGGAGGAAATCTTGCACCACCTCGGACCCCAATTAGTCTTGTAATTTCTGAGCTATATGGTATATAGGGCGGTGAAGGATTTCCTCCATAGATACCTGAGAACCTGTAAGGTACCTCTTTTTTTGAGAAGCTCTGAAGCTAATGCCACACCCTAAGGGTCCAAGGACCCAAATAATAGGGTTTTAGGGACCAAATACTATCATGATAATGGTATTTGGGACCTAAAACCCTATTATTTGGGTCCGTGGACCCTTAGGGACAGACCGAATCTCTTAACCTTGCAATTTCCCTAGCACTCTACCGCCCTTTGATTTAGGTCGTTCTCCGTTACAGTAGCAATTACCACAAGAAGAGTTACAATAGCCCCTTACTAAAGGCCCAGGAAGGACAGTTACTGTATAAGGGAAGGAATCTACCCTAAAGCCTATACCCTACCTTGACCCTGGATGTCCTTCTTTTTTGGGGGGTTCTGTCCTACATAGTCATAGGGTATATCCCCCAAATGAGCTATAGTCTAAACTCCTAGTATCCCCCTTAATAACCCCTATAGTAGTCCCCTATATATATCCCTACATAACCCCCTTTAAGGAGTTCAGACTACAGCTCACACAGTCATGGGGTATATCCCCAAAATAGGGAGGGCATCCAGGGTCTAGGTATACGGTTTAGGGTTTAAGGTTTGGGTTTAGGGTTTAGAGTTTAGGGTTTGGGTTTAGGGTTTAGTGTTTAGGGTTTGGGTTTAGGGTTTAGTGTTTAGGGTTTGGGTTTAGAGTTTAGCTCTATAAACCCTTAAACCTGATCCTCCGACAGGAACACAAAAACATGCGGACCCCTGGAGGTGAGAAATATTTTTTGATGGCTTGCCTTCCCGGCCGTGCAGATTTGAGTTTAGGCAATAAGGTTTACGGTCTAGGGTTTACTGTTTAGGGTCTAGCTTTTGTTTTTGTTACCGGACCTTTTTCCTCTGCAAGACTAGGGTGTAGGGCTTAGTCTTTCTTAGTTTTGTCACGGGCTGTTAGGGCTTAGGGTTAAGGGATAAGGTTTACCCGAAGGGTCGAGGTACCTCATAATGAGGTACTTTGGATTTTGGTAATAGTGAATTGTAGCACGGGCTTGGGTAAGTAGATGGTTACCAAATACTTGGTAGACCAGGGGGATATGCTGATGTACTACAATACCAATGGGATCCCATCTTGCTGGTCCCTTGATAACCCTAATACTGACAGTAGCTCCCCTAAACCCTGAGCCCAAAAACCTGAACCCTAAACTAAACCCTCATCCCTAAACCCTTAACCCCAAAAGTATGTAGAATAATGGCCTTTATAGCTGTTCTTAGGGGTTTTGGTCTGGGCTATTATTTTACCTACTTTTGGGGTTTAGGTAAACCCTGAACCCTCAAGCCTAAACCCCTCAAACGAGAAGGCGCGAGTCGCTTGTCTGAGGGTTCTCATGGACAGAGATGAGACCTTTGGCTTTAGGCTTTACAGGGCTTAAAAGTGTTTTGTTTGTTTAGGATTTAAAGAATGTAGGATTTAGGGTTCAGGGCTTGATGAGGGCTTGGGCTTTAGGCTTTTCTGGTTTATTATGATGTTGGATTTCAGGTTTAGGGTGTGATTCGGGTTTGCAGGTTTTAGAGCTTCGAGTGTCGGATTGCGGGTTGCAGGCTTAGTAATAGCACTAATTGTACTACGATTAATACTAATTATATTAATAGTAACTGATAACAGTAATAACAGATATAATTTAAAAAAAAAAAAAAAAAGAAATGCTAAAAGTAATAATAGCTTGCTTGAGGAGCGCTACACCCAATAGATATTTGGGGTTGCAATATGACGGGCTTTGGGATACGGTTCTTGGGCGCGGTTCGGCATTCACCTGAGATCTGAGTTGAATACAAGTATAGTGCAAGTTTAGAGTTGAGGGGACTGGGGTTTAGGGTATTGGGGTTTAGGGTTGAAGCCCTAACCTCGAACCCTAAACCGTGAGCTGTTTGACAAGAGGAGTGCTCTAGCTGCTGCTCCCAGCCTCCCAGCCTCCCGCCCTCCTCCCTCCTCTCCTCCCCCTCCCTCCGTCAGCAACCCCTTAAAGATTCCTGGGCCCTGGACCCACCCAAACCCCGAACCCCCTAAACCCCCAACTACTAATTCCCAAATTCGCTTAAATTTGTTGAACCCGTAAGCCCCAAAACCTCTATATCCCCTAAAACCCCTAATCCCTAAAGCCCATATCTCCTAAAGCCCCTAACCCAAACCCCTAAACTGATGGATTTCCAAAGCTGTGCCCCAAGCGCAGGGATGCCAAGGCCCTCTTGGCCTTCGATCTTTGAAAGGAAGGTGCAGGGTTTAGGGATCTAGGGTTTAGGGCTTTGGGTTTAAGGGTTGAGGGTTTAGGGTTCTAGGGATTTAGGGTTCTTTTGGTTTAGGGGGTTCTGGGTCTCAGGGTTCAGGGGTTTAGGGTTGGGTTTAGGGGTTTACGGTTTCCTGGTTTAGGGTTCAGGGTTCGGGGGTTATGGGTTTAGGGATCTCGGGCTAGGAATGTGAAGTCGGGTCGGCCGGAGCAAAAGGGTGTACACTTGAGGATTCAATGTACAATAATAATATTCGGGTGCAGAGTTCAAGTTATATACAGAGGTCCCGAGAATCTTCATCAATCCTCTTGGAAAACTCAACACGACCAAACTCCCTGAAAACAGGTGGCCCGGAATCATACAAACCGAAAGCGGCTTAAGGCATAGGTCCTTGGAACCTCAAACCCTCAACCCTAGGGCCCTATAGGGTTGAAGGTTTAGGTTAAACAAAGCGCTGAAGCCTGCACCAGCTGTAGCGCTTCCTGCGCCTTGGCCCGAAAAAGCAGCCCTACAAAGCCTCAAAAACTCTGCCTGCAGCAACCTTCGCACTTGTAAAGACACTCAACTGCTAGGTACATGAACAGACCATCGACCATCTTGTACGAGGATTTTTCTAGCCTGTAGATCACACGACACAAAACAACCTAATTCCTAAATCTTACATATCCTATCCCTACAACCCCTCGAAGGCATCCTTAGCGCAATATCCTCGATGCCGTCCCTCAGGGTTCAGGGTAGGGTAGGTACCCTGTCGCTTTAGCATGGCCTCTGCTGGAGCTGCAAGTTCCGCTTCCAGCAAAGCCTCGTGTAGGGCTGAGGGCTTGGGGAGTTTCACGCTTTCGTATCTAGGGCTGTCAGATTTAGAGTATCAAGCCTGGTGGCCATGTCACAATGGACGTGGCTCCCTTATTGAGTACTATACTGAACTACAAGAGGGGCTCCCATGTCCACTGTGAAGGGTCTCTTAATAAGGCTAAAATAGGCAGCAGTTCGTTTGAGGGGAACTTGCTCAAGGGCACGACCTTTAGGCTACAACCCCGCAATTCATGATACAAGCCTTTCTAAAAGATCTTCGCAAGTGAGTCATGCAATCTTCCAAGGTGTTCCTCACACATCTAGAAACAGAATCCTTATGACTCTGACCCTAAGCCCGAAACCCTAAACCCGCGGCTTCCGTAATGGCTTTCCCATCCCTTCCCGGAGCCTGACGCTTGGTCTCCAAGTAAAGCTGATTGGAGAGTTTATCCTGCAGGCGATGGGCTTGGGTAACAATTCTGTAGGGGCTAATAGGGGTAGATTAAGGCGATTAAAGGGGCCCTTTAAGGTCTTATAGCAAATCCTGGTAGGGGCCTGAATGGATTTCGGGTTTTGGGTTTTGAGGATCTTGGACGCAATGGGCTTGGGTGACGGTAGGTGGGGCTTTGCAGTAGGTGTTGCACAAGTTGCGCACTGGCATTGGAGCTGGGAAAGCTTTATTGCGTAGGATTCAAAACTTAGTTGTTCTCAAGACGTTGTGTTCCTGGCAAACTAAAGAGTTATCCCCAAACCTAGAAACCATACAAAAGAATGATCCCTCCAAACCCTCAACCCAAAGAAAAAGAATGATACATACAACCCCTAAATCCTCAACCCCAGACCCTACTACATCCTACCCCCGATCCTACACCCGACCTCCATAGGGACTCCCATAAGACCCCTGTACCTCAAGGAACCTCAAAACATGTAGTGCAACTAAACCCTGAGCCCTAAAGCCGAAGATCGGCTCGAGGTTACATAGTCTTATATGGGTGTGTATGTCTGTGAGGGGTTGTTTAGAAGTCATCTGAACCCAAGGTCCGAACTTAAGGTCTCCCAAACTGGACACCCAATGTACACGCTCAACCACATTCCTATGCAACCCTAGATGCAATCACTCACCAACAAAGCTGAACCCTAGTTATAGCCCTTGCTTCTGGTTCCATGAAATCCGGGGGGTCAGCCCTCAGGCTTTAGATTTGTCAGGCGCGCTGTCTGCTAAGGCAAGAGGTCCGCGCTCAGGCTTTTATCCACGATCACTTTGGCACAACATGGCTGAAGATTGGGATGCGGTCTTGGATGTGTTTCTCGGAGGGTAACCCCAGTGGAGTTTACCCACAACCATGTGTCCCCTCAGCCATGCCAGCCCAACTTCAAGCTTGTGCCCTGCTGGCCAGCTGGTCAGGTGGCAGACTGAATTTCAGAGGGCTCCGAAGGTAACCACTCAGGATTTCAGCCAGCATAACGGGGTTTTGTCAACATCGAAAATTGCCATGATCCTAGTGGTTTTGGCTTCTGCAGCCCATGGGGTCAGCCCCGGAACTTTATCCACGTGGGCGGTCCCGGTAAAGGTCAGCCCCGAGAAATTCATCCAGATAAAACCTCGTGTAGACCCTGAGATCCAGTAGCAGGGGCTATGTAGCTCATGGAGGAATTAGAGGTTTAGGGTCTGTAGCTTTCGCTTGCGCAGCACCCTAAACCGCAAACCCTAAACCCTAGAACCCTAAATACCTAAACCCTAAACCCTGAAACCTTAAAACTCCAAAACCCCGAAACCCCATAAACCTTATAACACTCTCAGCCTGGCTTGCGCGCTCCGCATCCAAGGCATCCGAAGCCCGCAGTACCGGGGGCCAAGCTGTTTGCCTTGAGTGTCATATGAGGATATAGGATCTTAGGGCTTTAGGGTTTAGGGTTTTAGGGTCTAGGGTTTAGGACTTGGGGTTTAGGGTTTTAGGGTCTAGGGTTTAGGGCTTGGGGTTTAGGGTTTTAGGGCTTAGGGTTTCGGATTTGGGGTTTAGGGTTTTAGGGCTTAGGGTAGTGAATTGCAGGATTTGGGGTAAGCTTCGGGCGTAGGGACTAGGGTTGAGAAAGTCGGGCTTAGGGCCCATGATATACGGGCGAAGGTTTAAGATTTAGGTTTTTGGCGTTAGGTGTAGAGATTAGAGCAAATTCGAGGTTAGGGTTTAGGGTATCAGGGTTCAGGCTTAAGCTGTAGGCTTTAGGGTTTGGAAGTTGGAGTTTACGGTACTGAGAGATCAAGGATTAGGCGCGAGCTTCGCGCCTCAAAAGGCCCGTGTAAAGGAGGAACCATTGGGAATACCCGCTCTGACAGGGAGATCCTAGTAAAAGAAGCAACCTACCTTATGGCAGCAGTCACCATGAAAAGTCTAACCAAGGTTTAAGGTGAAGGGTTTACAGCTTTACAGCATAAGGTTTAGAGTTTAATGTTTAAGATTTGGGGTTTAGGGTTTACCGTCCAGGGCTTGCAGGGTTTAATGTTGGCATTGTGTGACCATTCTGATATAAGCTGTGTTTCGGATGATTCAAGAACAAGAAAGATGTTTCATGTTTGGGATGCGACGGACTCTCAGCTTCTAGACCCTAATCCCTAAACCCTATACCCCGAGCGGCCCTTGACTTGGGAGTCTCACTTTACTCCAGTAAAACGGCCATTCCTAAAAATCATTCCAGGACCTGTAATTTAGCCAATCTGGGACATATTTGGTAGTTTCCCAAAATAAGGGGACCCCAATGTAGACTCCAAAATATTATAGTCCTTATTATGGGATCCCCAAATGGTGCCGCTAGTCTTAGGAAATCCCCATTTCTATATCAGGCACCATTTTTCAAACTTTGAGTACAAGCCAGCAATTTGCGCAAGCCTAAGCCCTAGTGGGAAGTAGGATTTAAGGCTTAGATTTCCGTCTCAGTTATAGGATTTAGATTTTGGATGAGGGTTTGGGGTCTAAGGGTTCGCTTGAGGTTTGGAGGCTAGAACTTTGGAGTGAAGCCTTGCCTATGCCACCCTAAGCCCTAAACTGCAGGGTTTAGAGTTTAGGGTTTAGGGTTTAGGGACCCTAAACCCTAAACCCTAAATACCCTATACCCTAAACCCTAAACCGCGCAGGGTCCAAGGTGTCGGGCTCAGTGTTTAGCTCCCAAATACTTTAATCTCCTGGTGGGGTTCCTTTTTACGTACAAAGGCTACAACCCAAGAACTCCCTAAACCCTAGATCCTGAACCCTAAACCCTAAGCTAAGTAATCAAACTAGGATTCTGTAGAGTTGAAAGCTTAGTCCAAGGCTTAGGGTTTAGGGTTTAGGGCGTATCATAGCGGTTAGAGAGTAGGGGAGGCCTTCGTGACAAAGATTCGTTTGTCTCTGCGCATGGATTTCGCTGAACCCTGAACGCCAGAAGCCTTCTCGCTCCAAACCCCCAGAAGAGTCTAAGACTTATATAGGTCCACCACAATAATCTAGGGAATCCTGTAGGGCTTATCTACTCTAATCTTTAGATTCTCCACAGAGACTGGACCTCAACACTGCTTGGCAGTTCAGGGAAACTATAACCCAATTCTGGCTGCAGCCCCTTAAGTAGATAGAATATTAGGGGGTTATGTAGGGATAATGGAAAAAGAAAATGGAAACTACTATTTAGGGTTTAGGGTTTAGGGGTATAGACCCCTTAACTAAACCCAATCAGCCACAGTTTTAGGGTGTTTATCACTAGTTTCAAAATCCCCGGACCTTCTGTGAATCTGCACGTGAAACCTCATTACCAAACACCAACTCGTACACCTAAATCCCTAAACCCTTCTCTAAAAACAAGGAACCCCTAAATGCTAATCTCTCAGCTCCAAACTCTACATCCTACTCCCTCGTCTAAACCCTATACCCTAAGCCTTAAGCCCCAAATCCAAATCCCTAAACCTTAAACCGAAAACCCTAAACCCCAAAGTCTAAACCTTAAACCCCAACCCCTAACCTTACAATCTAAACCCTCAACCTCAACCCCTACCTGGACCCCATAAGTAGGTAAAATAACAGCCCAAAACCCCAAAAGGCAATTATTCTACATACTTTTCGGGTTCAGCCAAAACCCTAAAACCTAAACCCTAAACCCTCAACCCTCAACCCTAGATCCTAAGCCCTAAGGATTTTTTGAGCCCCCGGACGGCCATCTCAGGGGCAGTGTCGCCTCGGCGACTCGCCAGGAATCGACGTAACTCCTCAAAAAAGGGGGATTTAGGGAATAGGGTTTAGGGTTTAGGGGTTTAGGATTTAGGGAATATCATTTAGGGTTTATACCTCAAAAAGGTGGATTTAGGAAATTAGGATTTAGGCCCCATGGGTTTTAGGGTTTGGGGTTTATGGTTTGAGGTTTAGGGTTTTGGGTTTAGGCCCTAGGTTTGCGGTTTAGGGTTTAAGGTAAGGGAATAGGATTCATAGGGAATAGGATCTAGGCCCTAGGTTTTAGGGTTTATAGTTTCCCTTAAGTAGATACCTCTTCAAAAAATGGATTTAAGGAATAGGATTTAAACCTAGGTTTTAGGGTTTAGGGCTGAAGGTTTATAGTCCCGTTTAAGTGGATAGGATATGGCTTTGGGTATATTATAGTAAGATCCCCATATACCCCAACTTCAGGGGGGACTGTTGTCTATAGCGTTTTTGGATTCGGGCTTTGGATTCCGGACTTAAGGTTGCAGTCTTAGGGCCGAGGACGGTTCAGGGTTTAGGGCTTAGGGCTTCGGGTTTAGGGCTTAGGGTTTAGGGTTTAGGGGTCTCAGGGCATGGGCCTACAAGAAGTTACGGTTTATGCCACATTTCCCCTTGTATTCTCCT